>JAGFMF010011456.1:228492-277280 GCA_019455555.1 Galemys pyrenaicus
GGAGATGGGTAACTTTGGATGCTTAACTTAGTAACTATATTCTTTGTTCTTTCTTTATTGTACCCTAGTTGTATTAAAGTTCCTTTCCATTAAAAAAAATAATAAAGTGTTCATCTTTGATACTTTTAATCATAAGTTCAAACTTTCATCAGAAAAATCGTCCCAAAGGTAAGTTTGGGGAAGATTTGCCTTTCTAAATACCTGCTGTGTCATGAAATATAAGAATGGGCTTGGTTTGTTGAGCACATACTCAGCTAGGTCAGCCCTTCAAGGAAGCCTGGGTGAGCCTGGTGTCTGCCTCTTTTATCCCACACTTAACCTTTCTAGACTCTTCTCTGTGGCCAGGATCGGAAGTCAGTCAAATGCATCTCCTAGACTCCCTTTGCAGCTTATTCTGCCCATGCGGAGCTCTGGAAAGGGTTAGAGAGATGGGGGGAGGCGGGAACCATTCAAGTCCCAGGTTTCTGGAGACACTTCAGGCTAGAGTGGTGGTAGCAGCTATGTATCAGTAGTCTCCCCAGGAAATGTGGCCCCAGGCTCCTGGTTAGGCAGTAGGAATCTAAGTTTCTGGCAAACACTATTTTGCCTTTTGTCCTCCAGCCTCAGGGACCAGAGCTGCTCCCTCCAGATACTAGTCTGTGGGTGTCCCATCACCCATCTACTTCCCCTGTCCTTCCAACACCTCTGCAAAAAACGCCCTGTATTAAATCCCTTCTGTTTAAAATACCTAAGATGGTCTGTTTTTCCTAATTAGACACTGACTAATACAAGTAATATTATTTCCACATTAACATTTGATAAAACTGAAACTCAAGAAGAGGAAGTGACTTAACCAAAGGCAAACCCAGCACCTCAGTACCATGCCCCACCCACTCTGGTCTTATCACTGGAACACACCTGCTCATTTAAACCCCAGAACCTTCACATGCATAATCTCTGTGCAGGGCTTTCTTTCTCTAGTTCTTCACATGCTCACTCTTTCTTTTCAAATGTCCCTCTTTCAAAGGTGACCTCCTGAAAGAGAGCATCTCTGAACACCTGTAATAGCCAAGTCACTCAGTACATCATCCTGCTTACCTTCTTAGTGTTTATCACTCTCTGAAAATATTTACTGAGTTTTTTATCCCACTGTACTGTAAAGCCCACAGGACTAGGCACAGTATTTGTCTTGCTAAATGCTGAATCTCTGGCTTTTGAGACTGTCTGCACCCACAGTTGTTGTAAGGAAGAATGAATAGAAAGTGTGGTAAAAGAAGTGCTAGGTTATTTTTGAGTACATACTAACTTTTTCTCACTGGCTGCTTCTCTGCCAGTTCAGAAGTTTCCACTACATGGGGACAGACAGACACACAAGGAATTCCAATCTCCACCATGAGGTTGTGCTATCAGTAGGTGCTCAGTGACTACATGGTGAATAAATCAACTACCAAGAAACCTAGAAGATACTGTGCACTGTGGTCAAGAGGTAACATTCTGGGGGCTAGATCAAGTCTGCAGATTGGAAGCAGGAGGGTCTGCTGAACTCATTCCCAGAGGAACTCAAGAACCTCATTCACCTAAACCCAGCATCTGTTGGCCACAAAGGGAAGTTCATGGCACTGGTAAGATCTCTCACTCTCCTTCCAGTACCCAGGGAAGTGCAGCCATCAATGCTGTCATTCCTTTTCTAGGGAGGGGTTGGGGCTCTGTGACTTGGCTGCCCTCCACAAATTGACATATGATGGCCAAGGCTACTCTTCAGCAGGTACCAAAGAATGGGTAGGGGGACAATCTTTCAGTTGCCCTCAGTCCAAAAGGGTGAGCTCCCAGTTCCTCTGGCTTCTCCCTCCTCAATTTCTCTCCCTACCCTTTGGCTACAGCCACCATATTGTCTCTCTTTACTTGAAGCACTTGTGTTCAGGCTCTGCTGAGATTCGCCTCCCACAAATTCACTAACCCTGACTATGATTTCCCCATTGTGAGTTGTGAAGCATGGGGGTGATCGCTCAGACGCCAGAAGGGCAAATACCTAGCTCTCTCTCTAGTCTCATTTATCTCTCAATAGAAGTCTCATTCCCTTTCTCCCTTTTCCTTGGAAAAAGCACTGGCTTCTTATCCAATTCTTTTATGTGTTCAAACAAGGAGGTTTCTTTTGCCGCTTAACATCATGAGTATGGGACAGTCAACTAAAAGCTGTTAGAGTAGCTGCCACTCTCTAGAAAGCTCCTATGACAGAAAAAGCTGGTTTTCATCCCACAGTCCTCCCAGTTGGAAGATAAAAGATATGACACTCATATTAAGCATTTTAGCAGGAAACCTGGCCTCTTTGTCTCTTTTCTCTATGTAGTCAACTGTCCACTTCCTTGGTTCTCTATGGCCCTCATTCCTTGTTTTCCTCCATTGCTACAACCTCTGCCATCAGCCTGGAATCCTGAGGTGTGATTTCATTTGTACCTCCATAATTGAGAGTTCCAGTTCTAGGAGAAACTAAAGCTGCAACTGAGGTCATTAGACCCCAACTTCTTTTCTGAGGAACAGTGGGACCAAACATCCCACCCCTTGGATTCCATCTATCCTTCCTTCCATAAGCAGCAGCAGCAGCAAATTCAGAGACTAGCATTAGGGAGACCATATTCCAGGCCTCTTAGGTAGAGACAATTCTACACCCTGTTCTAGCCTGAAGCAGTTACAGAATGTGAACTGCCTCCCTTCAACTCCCCCAAATGATTTTGGGCTGGATATGGCTGGCGTTGGGGGGATGGAGTTGATGGAAGATTAGACTAGAAAATTTAGGATGGAAGTTTTCACAAGAGCAATAACTAGAGATGGGGGTAGGGATAATTAATCATTAAACTGGCTATGGAAGTTTCCAGGAATCAGACGTGGGGTCTGAAAGGATGATCTGTCATTACAGAAAAAACGATCCAACCTTACCCCAAAGCAATAAAATTCCGCAAAGGAATGAATCCCCCCGAAGAACACAATATAAGGATGCCCCCTTGTTCTGGCAAAATGCAGATATTTTTAAGACTGACTCCCTGTGTCTATGCAAGAATCTTTTTCTTTCTCTTTCCTTAATGAACTTACCACGTGCTGCTGAAAAAAAATTACCACTTTCTTAGGGTTATTGTGAAGATAAAGTGAAACTACTTTAAACATTTAAACCAGAGCCTGCATGACATAACTAACAGTTGTTGTATAAGCAGCCCCAGATCCAGAAGTGTGAAGCTTTCCCAAGTGGAGTGCTTTTTCCAAGTCTAGAATCTCTAGAAATCCTTTTAGTCATCACACTGGTCCAGAGAAAACAGATCTATCCATAGGTGACAGGGAAACAAGGTCATTGCTCAAAGGTTTCTAACATGTGCATACAATGGCACTTGGAAGCAGGGTGATATGAGCCAATGGGGAAAGTAGGTATTTTAAGGGATCAGACAGATCCAAGATCTTGAACCATCAAAGCCGGTCTGGTGAAAAAGGCATTTTAGACAAAGTGCAGACTACCTAGAGACCCACAGTCCGTGGAATTTGCTACCCTGTCAAGTTCCAAGCAAGAAACGAAGGCAGGTGAAACTGGGAAGGCAGGCAACCTCCCAACTATGGAGGGGAGTTTAAATTGCCTCCTGTAAGTAATAAGGGCCTGTGGGAGTATTGAAGTATTTGAAACTACTGAAGAATGTGAGCTAGAGAAAATCTGAGGAATCAGTGAATTACTTCTACACTTACCAGCTTTCCTCTGGTTTGAGAGTTCCCATCTCAATGATCAGGCTCACTTAACACCCTGTGCTTCTTCCCATCTCTGTATCTGGAGCTTTTTGGCTTATGAGTTGCTTAAGTATTTATGCACCCAACCAATATATCTAGCAACGTCGTTTGTGGACAGCAAATGCAGGACTGTAAGTCCAAAAATTGTATATAATCCCCACAAATAACCCACAGGTCTGTGGGAGCAGCATCTAGGCATCAAGGTGTTGCCGCATACATCCCAACTCCTTAAGGTGGCATCCAGGCTGGGAAGCAGCAAGGTTCGCATCAGTTTGGAGGGTTTGCGCAGCAGATACTGACATATGAAGTATGTTCACGTCACCGCAGCCAGGACAGGAGTGGGTGTGTGGCAGGGACTGAAGGGGCCTAGTGGCCCTGTCTACAATAGCTTTTTCTCTAGCGTAGAACCCTACTCCCTTCATAGCAATGATCACATGTAGTTCTTTGTTGCTTTCAGCCTCTCTCCTCCAACAGTCTGCAAGCAGGAATCTCAGTGTCGGCAGGGAACCGTCTGGCGTCCCAACTATTCCTGGAGTCCAGAGAATCTGGGGAAATGGAGCGGCAGCAGCAACTGCCTCTAAGAAGGGCCCGACAGCGCCTCCCGCCCCCCGGTGACCTTAGTGGACCCAGGCGGCTGTGAAGGGCAAGTGGGGCCGCCTTAGCGGAGGGCAAGGCTGCAGGGTCGGGTGAGCGGGCAACTGAACTGTAAGCGCAAGCAGGCCAGGGAAGCGACGCGCAGGAGGTTCAGAAAGCGTGGCAACACCGCGGCGGCGGCGGTGGCCGAGCGCGGGCAGCGGCGGGACGCCTTCGCGCGGCGCCCTGGGAGTTGTAGGCACTTTCTTTTTTCCCCTCTCCTTCAGTTTCTTACTCTCGAAATCAAGGCATTACAAGAGAATGGGAGAGACCGTAATTCCATGTGGGAACTTAGGAGATTTTCATTTCTAAAAAGTGCTCGGAATAAGACTCTCCCCCGAGTGTCCCCTTTGCACTCGGCCCCGTGTGAGGACTACATTTCCCAGGCTAGCCCGAGGGGGCGGGCTTCCGGCGCGCGATGCGTTTTGGGCATTGTAGTCCTTCGCGCGCCAGATTGCTCATCACAGAGTTGTCCCGGGAGGGAACCGGACTACATTTCCCTTCAGCCCGCCGGCTATCCCGAGGCCAACTTGGCGCGAGACATTTGCGAGCAGAGTGTCTCCAAGATGGCCGCTTGGGGAAGGAGGCGTCTTGGCCCGGGCAGCAGTGGCGGCAGCGCCCGAGAGAGGTGAGATCCAGGGACTTATTGCCCCACCAGGGCGGGTGACTCAGGAGTCGAGAAGCCTGTGGGTTTCCTGGGGCTGCAGCGCTCTCCCTGCCTTAGGCCCCGGGCTCCCTCTATCCGCCCGCCCTCTCCGTCCCCCTGCCGGGCACGCGGGATTCCAGTCCGGGCCGATCCAGGGTCCGGGTGGGAGCCGGCGTCTGGACTGGTCCTGCTGAAGCGGCCTCTGCAGAGGGCTTCAGGGAAAGAGGTAACAGCGGGGACCGGCGAGTGCCCTGCGGCCGGTAGGGGTCCTATTCCGGACTGGGCCACTTGGGGGGGACCCGGGCCCGCAGGCCTAAGGGATCTGCTTAGTTGCCGGTGGTTCAAGGGGTATCCGAAGCCCCAGCCTGCCTAGCCAAGCGCGTGGCGGTCTTGGCCTCAGCCCCTTGGCGTGGAGAGGAATGGCTCTCGGGAGGGAGAAGGAAGGGGCAACTTGCACAGAGAGGGCCAGCTTCGGGAAGGGCAGTGAGGTCTGCTCGTTCATCAGAGAGAAGGATCTTTAACCGTCCCCAGTGTGTCTGACCAGACCGGGAGTTGACTGCTTTCTCGAGAGGCAGATTTTGCTACTTTCTGAGGATTTGTTGCAAGCTCCCCTGCCGTGGAAGTCCTTTAAAGTGACCTTTTCTAATGAATGGTTTGTGACTAGAAGCTCGGAGCTTGTTTTTTCCAAGGTGGATCTCGATTTGGAAAACTGATTGCTAAAAGATGAGTTTAGAGTAGTTTTTGTATTGCATGCACAGTTTTGGAAAACAGTTTCACCTAGTAGAAGCTGTTCAACCACTAGAAGTTTAGAAAAGGATGTGTGTTGGTGGAATCACCCTTTTTAAACTGTCCTGTCCATTCTGTTACCGCTTGGTTGATATAGAGAGGTCAGCAATAAAGGAAGATCTTGTGTTTGCTTTTTTTCGTCTTTTGGATGAGGATTGTTAAGCAGAAACAGAAAAGTGTTTTCTCTCAACTACTCTGCATTATTTCCTTTCTTTGATTCCATCACATATTCTTGCTGTGACCTGAAGATGGTTTTTCTAGCCCAGAAGATTCTTTCTGTTTGGCAGTTGTGACAGGCCCATTTAGCCTGCATTTTATTCTTTTTTTTTTTCCAAAGATTTATTTATTTATGCATACAAGCACTGGGGTACAGGCCAGAGATGTGGGGGGTGAGAGGATTCACCACAGAGAGCAGGGAGCAGAACAGGCAGATCAACAGAAGTACACTGCTGAGGGGAGCAGTGGGCACAGCAGGAGAGGTCTGCCATGCCATGTAGGTCCCCTCCCTGGCTGGGGGCTGGGATCGAACTCGTGCTACAGTGGCTGTGGTCTGCTTCATAGTGTGTTGCTTAACCCACTGCGCCAACAGGGAGGCCCTGCATTTTATTCTTGAGCAGAGTTATCTAACATTGTCCATTCTGCGTTTTCTTCTCAGAAAAGCATTGAGTAGCAAGCAGATATTTTTGTTTTTCCAACTTCCATCAGATCAGACTATAGAAAGAGGTGAGGTCCATGGTTTACAAATGGCCTTAAAAACTAGCAAGCATTTTAAAGTTCTTTAATGCAAGCATTAATTCTTTGCTAATTGGAGATAACCTGTTTAGAAAATCAGAGGGAATTATCCCTTTATTGGTTAAAACAACTGAAAGGGCCAAGCGCAGATGCTCTGGACAGTATAAAGAGAACATGTCAGCAAAAATTAAGCTTTTACTGATCTCAGAACTTGGATATTGGGTTTTTTTTTTTCCCCTTGGTTCCAAACAAATTTTCAAAACTGAGTTTACAAAACAGCATGTTATAGACTGAATGCATTTCTTGCTTCAATTTAGAGGGGAATTTAATTTAATTGCCAACACTGTAAATGGAAGGACTTCACATAAAACTCTCCTTTAACAACTGAGTAGAGACCAGCTTGTTTTGATCAGAGCAAGTGCTCTCTAGTTCATTTATCACCTAACAATTTGACCCACTGAAGCTATGGTCTCCTTAGCTTGCAACCTTTGGCTTGGAACTGAAGGTTCTGCTTATAGGTGCAGATGATGTGTGTCTACTGAGAGAGGGGCATCTGGTTGTGATGTGGGTGGCACTAGCGATCTTCCTTCCATATGATGGGTGATCTGCCTGTCAGACCATTACCTTGGCCAGCCCTGTTAGAGGAATCATTTGCCTGAAACTTAATTTTCCTAAGATCCTCCCACACTGAGCAGGGAGGGAATGGAAACATAACCAGGGCCAGCCAGCAACTTCTGGGCACACCTCCATTCCTGCTCAGTTGGTGGGACGACTGTCTGGGTGGGGCAGGTTGGATTAAACCATAAGTTATGAGGCACAAGAGTATTACTGGCTCTTATGACCGAAATAGGCTATTTGTGACTCTCTTAAGTGACTGTTCCATGTTACCTTTGCACTGATTTCAATGTCAGCTCCTCTTTATAAGATCGCGTTCCCAGTTATTGGGCATCCTGGTTGGAGTCTGCTTTGTGCTGATTCTGAAGGAAAACATTGCCTGTGTTGGGGCAGAGACTGGCATAGAGCAAGGTTTTAGGCAGACTTTCCAGATTTGCTAGTGACTGCTAACACCAGAAGCACATCTCAGATTTAAAGGCTCAACCTGCTGCTAGATTGTCCATGGGAATTACTGTTGATCAGCTGTGTATTAACGATGGTCCCGCTTAGGGCTTCTTTACCTTTTCTCAAATATACAGCTGTGTTAATTCAGTCGCCACTGACCACATGGTGCAATTATGTTTAAATAAAGTAAAATGGAAAATTCAGGTCCTGTGTCATACTAACCACATTTCAAGTGCTCAGTAGCCACATGTGACTCACAGAAGCACCATTGTAGAAAGTTATACTGACAGCACAGTTCTTGTCTAGACTAAACTAGGAGAGGGGTGGAAATAGCAAAATGATAGCTGCTTGCATGTTGATTTTTCTCTCCACTCCATTAAATCTAGGGAATCAACAGTGTTTGTAATGAAGAACATCAGACTCTGAGCTGTAACCTGAGTTCTTGTCCAAAATTCAGCATACTGGCAGCAAGCACACGAAACAGATTGTCACTTGTCCTGTCGGCGTCTTTGAGACACACTTGCCCATCTAGGAAGGCACAGTGCAGGTATCTGTGTGTTTTGCCACTTGGGTGCCAACCTGGACCAGCTCACAGACAGTCCTCCTATCCCACTTGGGCTGCTCTCGTCACTCTCTTGGGGCCCCTGAGCATCTTCTGAGTCTCCATGATTGTTGGCATGTGAGTATAGCTGTGTGTGCTCAGCTCCTGTTTTTTCCCTCATGTGAAGATGTGCTCCATCTACTTCTGGTCCTGATACCAGGCAGCCGCACTGTTTAAAGGCCTGGGGCACTCAGAGGACCCGTGCACTGGACCAGATGCTTGCGTATTAGGGTGAACTTACTGTTTGTGGCTTCCCCATCCCTACCTTGTGCAGGTCTGCTCTGGCATATTTAGGCAGCTGGTTCTATGGTACTTCCACGTCATTCTGTGCCATGCTTTGTTCTCCAGGATTTGTTCCTCCTCTTGGACAGCTTTGCTTTAATCTGTGACTTGGACAGCCGTGGTCCTGGAAGCCGGTGGAGGATTTAGTTCCGAGTCCAGCTGACCAGATGACCCACAAGTCATGTGGGCAGGTTGGCTCACATTCTTGGGGTGATATCAACCCACATTCTTAGCTGGTCCTTTCCTTTTAGAGCTAAGGGCCCTTTTTAGAGGCTTGGGGCATTTTTTTTTTTTTTTTCTTTTGAGAGGCACCCAGTCTGACTCTAGTGTGTGGTAGACATTTTTCTCTCTCGCCACCTGCAAGAGCAACACAAGTGCAGCATGTGCACCCCAGGCTGTCGGTGTGCAGTCCTAAGGCATGTTAGTTCTCCTCAGCAGCTCCTGGAAAATGGAGACCTACAGTTGACCACGTGTTTGATCCCAGAAGTTGTATATTGTAGGTTAGACTCTGCCGGAATTCATCCTCTCTGGCATGGACCTGCCATAACCTTACAGGATGAATTTCCATCATCCTGATTGACACCAGCAGTCTGGATTCCAGCAAAGTAACCTGTGCCTCGGTGGTTTTGTCCTTCAGGTCACACCCCCCCAATTTTCTGAAGAAGGGAGAGAAGATCTTGCGTCCAGGAAAGTAGCGAGGGGGCAAGGGCCACACCTGTGGGTGTGCATGGCTCTTGTGAGTGAGGCCAGCGGTAAAGGAAGTTGTCACTCTGGTTTGCACACCAGCCCCATTCTGCCACCACCGCAGCACTAGGAGAGCTGGGCCTTTGTCCCACTGGACACAAGAGACACTCTGGCTTAGGGCGGTAAGGAGTTGTGCCCTTGAACTCAAAGCCAGTGAGTAACTGAGAGGGAATTTGAATCCAGGCCTCCCAACTCCCACATTTGGTGCACTATGTTCTTGTTCCAAAGCAGAAGAGCTGCTGGGTTAGCAGAGCACAGAGGAGGACAGTGTCTGGTGTGTGGCTCTCTGACTCAGATGAGGGTGCCCCTGGGAAGTGCCTCGTCCTACCTGGAATTTCCTTACTATGTGGGGCTACATGCCTGTGCCTTACTGGCCTTTCAGTCAGCAGCATAGACTTCTACCACTTAATCTTTTGACTTTCTTTGGCTCCTAAGGGAGCAATTTTTGGTTAGCCAAAAGTCGATGTTCCTAGACCTTGGAGTGGGGTAGATGTGGGGTTCAACGCTTCACATGTAATAGGTGAGCAGGTGACCACATTTGGCCACCGGTGCACTTGTTGCTAGAATTGTTTTTCTCCTGGTTGCACCCCAGCCTTCTGAAGAGGGCAAACCTATTTCCTTGTTGGGAACCACGCACGGATACTACCGTGTAGGTGCTCTCTGCTTTCAAGGGGCATGGAATCCATCTCCTTTTGTATTCCAGAAGGAAGCACACGTTTTAGATCTGCCGTGAGCCCAGGGCCACTCAGAATGTGGACTTACAGCAAGTGCTGTGCCTCCTGTTAGCTTTGGTTCTTCTGGTTCTGGCCTGACCAGAAAACCGTGGTGGCTTGCAGGGCATTTTCGCCTGTGTGGACTTGAGTCATCCAGAGAATGGATTTGTCTTCCTCCTCACTGTACTAACTGCAGAGGTGGGAGGCTCCTCACGCTCTAGACACTACCAGCATCTGGATTTTGCTGTGGCCGTGGGCTTGGTCCCAGGATAGAAGCTGTTCCTCCGCATCAGGCAGCCCCTGCCCCTGCACCACCCTGCCACCCCAAGGGACCCAGGTTCGTTGAAGGAGGGTTTTTTATTGCCTTTTTTTTTTTAAACAAAAAAGCACATGTTTATTTAAATACAGAAAAATATGAAGAAAAATGAAATTTAAAAGTCACCTGTTAGGCCACCATCCAAAAACCCCTGTTAACCTTTTTCATATTTCCCTCGAGCTATTTTGTCTTGGATATTAAAAAGTTATATATTAAACACATCAAAAGTATACTTCAAACTCGTGAGAAGTCATAAACTTACACATATGTATGTTCCTCGAAAACATGGTAGACAAAAGCAGTCAGTCACAAAAGGGCACGAGTCATTTGATTGCATTTCTGTGAAGAGTCCAGAATAGTCAGGTCCATGGTCAGGAAGTAGGTTGGTGGTTGCCGGGGACTGGAGATGGGCGTGGGGAGGCGGTGATAAGGTTTCTTTTTGGTGTGATGAAAATGACCTCCATCCCAGTGTGTTCATTGCCAGCCAGGTGAAATTACTGAGCCATTGAACTGTTAGTTCTAAATGGGCAGACTGTGTGGTATGCGAATCCTAGCTCATTAAAGCTGTTATTTTTCAAAAGTACAAGTCAAAACCACAATGACATACCACTGCTTCACTCCCATTAGGATGACTGCTATCAAAAACAAAAGAGAAAATAGATGCTGGTGAAATGGTGGTGGGAAATCCGTGGGGGCCACAGCTGATATCTAATGTATATAAATAAAGAAAAAGAGGAAGGAAAAAAAAAAGAAAATAGAGAGTGTTGGTGAGGATGTGGAGAAGTTGGAGCCCAGTGCACTGGGGTGGGGATGTGAGGTGGTGGGGCTGCTGTGGAAGGCAGCATGGCAGTTCCCCGAGAACTTAGAACACTCCGTGACCTAACCATTCCACTTCTAAGTATATGTCCAGAAGAACCAAAAACAGACTCAGACAAGTCTGTCCACAACAGTGTTCATAGCAGCATCATTCACTCTGGCTAGAAGGTAACTTCTAGCAAGGACGACACTGAGCGACCCCAGTGTCCATCAGTGGGTAGAGTTCCAGTGAGTGCAAAAAAACAAAATGTGCAGTGTCCACGCATTGGAATATTACTTAGCTTAAAAAGGCAGGAACTTGTGATTTATGCATGGACGAACCTTGGGGACATAATGCTGAGTGAAATAATTCAGACAAATAGGGACTGATACTGCACAGTTCCATAGTATGCAGGATCTGGAGTTGTCAGATTCACTGAAATGGGATGTTGAGTAGACTTGTTAAATGGATGCAGTTTTAGTTTTGCAAGATGAGCAAGTTACAGAGGCTGACTGCACAATGTTGTGAATGTCTTTAACACAGCTGAACTTAGAGATTGTTAAGGTGGTAAGTTTCATGTGTACTTTACCATAATTAAAAAAAATTAACAGTCCTATATGCTCAGTGTTCCCCTTAAGTGGGAAACTAGCAGGACCCAGGCTTGCATTCCTGCCCCCAGTCAGAGGCCATCTTGCTCCTCAGTGGTCTGTCATTTCCTTGTTTATAGTCACTGAGTCCCCCACAAAAACATCCCGATAAACATTCTTTGGCGCACCTGTTCTCCTCCAGCTGATGGGGAGTCACGCAGCTGTGACACTATTGCTGGTAGGGGGTGCCACATGCATGTAATCTCTTGTCCGTAATCTTCCTGCTGCTGTGAACATTCTTGTGCAGCTCTGACTTTTGGGGAGGTAGCTCCAGTCTTTGGGGAGTCTCACATTTGAGACTATTGCTGTCACCCCAGAATCTTGGAGATAAACTTTGTGATGGTGCAGGAAACCCCAGTGCCAGGTGCTGGACAGGCTGCCAGCCATGTGCACAGGGTGCCCAAGATCCAGGAAATGACCTTCTAACCAGAAAGCCAGTTCTACCTATTCCTTTGACCACTCCCCAGTTTCTTCAGTTCACCACAGCCCTGGAGAGAGGAGGGCCCAGGTGACTCTGGATGAAGGCACAGAGGCAGATGGATAGAGCAGCCCAAGTGCACGTGACCCTGAGGTGTGTCAGCACAACCATTCTGTCTAGCTCAGACAGGTTGATGCTCCGCTTCACAGACTAGTTAAGGACTCAACATGTGCAGTGTTCTCAGTGCTTTCAGGGGTGTTTAGGAGAGAACGCTGTTCCATCAGTCCCAGAGGACATGCCAGATTCAGAAGGTTCAGAAGTCATTTAGTGAAACGAGAATATCCTTTCCAGAGCCATTCCATTCCTTTCTGCAGTGACAGGGATACTTCTCAGGTCTTTGCAAATCCTTCCAGAAAAGTCTTGTAGGGGAAAAAATTGTGCGTTTGTGTCTGTGTATCCCCTTTAATACTATAAACACTGTTCTGTGCTGACCTTTTTCATTTACTTCTAGAGATCGCCATAATCGGTGCTCTCTTTTTTTAAACACAAACTATTATTTTATTGGCCATTTCATACTTGCAATAAAAAACAAAAGTAGAGTCCCTTAGGAAGCCTGGGGCTTGAAAGATTCCAATTAGTATTTTTCAGAAATCTGCTTCTGTGTACCAGGGTTCAAGTTGGGTGTTGCCTGGTGAGGCTCTGAAGTGGTTTGAGGCCACCTCCTAACAGACTGTTCCCTTAGTTGGGTTACCTTTGACTCAGAAACAAACCCAGTAATACTTGGGGCCATTGCAGTAACTAGGATTTGGCTACAAGATTTCCGAAGTAAAGAAACTCCAGCAGTGCATGTCACCTGCATGGAACCGAACTAGTCATCTGGGTGGCCTGTAAAACCTAAGGCTGTGGGGCATATGATACCCCTCCCCTAGCCGATGGAGAGTGTGGGTGCTGACTGCTGGCTGGAGTGGCCTCTGACACAAGAAGCTCCTACTTGTGTGTGTCTCCTACCTTCTTCGTCTGTGTGGAGTCCTGGGAATCGGCTCCCTTGCCCACACTTCGGTTTTATCCTTTCCAGTAAAAACTAAGAATTCCCCTCCTAATTTGGGTGTAGCTTGTTTGCAGCATCTCCTGCTGAGCAATTTCAGAGGCCGTGATCTTTGAAGGGCCCCTGGGAAGCTTTTGCGTTATGACTTGGTGCTTTTGGAGTGTTGGTTCAATGAGGAATGGTTGACATCAAAGCCAGGGGCTCTAGGAAACCAGGCATATGCTTCAGCAGGCTTGGAGTGTGTATGAGGTGAGCACACCTATGTCTGTACACGGTCCTCGCCCTGTGGCGGTCATAACTGCCTGCAGCCCAGGGCAGGGGGTGGAAGCTGTAGATCAGGACTGTGACTCCTGTGCCGTTGGGGTGCCACCAGCAGTCAGACAGGAGCCGGGGGGTGCTGGCCTCTCGTTCCAGGCCTGATGGGCATGGAACACAACTACTCATCTGTGTTAACAAACCACACCTTGCCCACGAATGCCTGCCTGAGGAACCAGAGGGAGCCGCCTGGGATGAGATGAGGAAGGTGGGGGTGGAAGGTATGTGTGCTGTTAGGCGGGGTAGCAAGGACCTGGGGGTGGGGAGGAGATGGGGTGAGGCAGGGTGAGTCCCCTGATGCTTCTGAGAGTTGCCTAATTTGGGTGCTGGGGTTCAGCTGGCATCTTCTATTCGGCATAACTGTACTGTTTTTGCTACAGTCCAGAGTAGCTTGCCTCTGGCACTGACGACAAGGTGTCTTCTGGCCTGGTTTTGATACTCAGCAGAGCGCACTACTGGCTTACAGGTGATGCCTTCAGTTCACAGATGGGTGCAGGGCTAGGTCCTCCCTCATTCTCCTTCTGCCCCTCTTGGCTAAGGAGCCTCAGATCACAGAGGAGACTTTGGACCAGGAATGTGCCAGCCTGGGGTGCCCCGTCCCCTCCTTGCACACTTGGGACAGTCAACCATTACGAGGGATGTGGGCTTCTCATGATCACATAGAAACTCTTCATTTTACTCAAATAGAGAAAAACTCTGCCTCTGCAGTTTGTTTTGTTTGCTGAAGGTTGCTTTTACAGTGATAAATCCTCCTGGGAGTACTAACTAAGTGACCTCCCTCTCATCCGTCTGAATCAAAACCAAATGGAGAAACTCCACAGAGCCCTTCAAAGGGTAAAATCTAACTTTTCTTGTCTCATAAACTTCCGGTGGACTCTTAGAGAAACAGCTCGTTAACTTGTCCCAGAATGTGGCCGGGCTGCAGTCACAGGAGCACACTGCTCTGGCGGTGTCCTATGTGTAGGAGGCTCTTGTCTGACCCCTAGGGAGTGATTTCTCCCAGGGTACAGTTTAATTAGGGCCTATGATTTAATTAGGAGGCTCCCCTGCACCCAAGCTGAATTACAGTTACTTTTTCAGGATAGAGTCCTTTTGTCTAAGTCCCAGCCCAACATCTTGTTACTTTGGCTTCCACCTGGGAGCAGAGGCCCTAGGGGCCCTTCCCTAGGGCTGCTCCTCCCTTTACACTTCATTCCAAATTGACTGAGGGAGAGCCATAATCAGTCATTTATCCCCCAGAGAAAGCGACCTCTTAGGTTTCTTTGTTTGCTAAAGTAGCTTTTAAAGCTCAGCAGGCTGAAGGCCAGCAGGCTGGAAGGTGGGGCAACATCAGTGTTGAATCAGAGGTTCTGGCATCACCTTGTTTTAAAGTCTTCTCTGGTCACTAATGTTTGGTCACTGACCAAGTAGTTGAGCCTTGCTCCCCTGTGGCACCCCCAGATGGCCACCTGCTGTGCGTGTGTACCAAAGACGGGAGGAGACAGGCTTCCATGTCTGAGCGCTACAGCCACGCTTCTTGGTGGCCATCGAAGGAGTTCAGTTTCTGTTGAGGACAGTCCCGCTCAGGACCTGAGCAGCTACGGATGGGGTGGGGGTGCACACAGGCGTGTGACCGAAGGCGCCTCTCAGCCTGGTGTTGCTGTTGTGGTTAAGAACTAGATCCAGCCTCTAGGGCTGAGTCACCCAGGGTCCCTGTCGGGTGGGATTAAATCAGACTTTCTCACTAGGTGAACTGACAAAGCAGAATGAGGAGAAATAGCATGTGCTGGGTGACAGCGTGGAGGTGCAGGAATACCTGCACAGGCCGGAACAAGCCAGATGGAAAGGGCGCGCATGTACACGTCTGCATTTAGGTTTGTCTGTTGGGGATTTGAGAAGAATCTGCTCTGGGTGGGAAATTCATCCCAGATAGGCCACAAACTGAGAGTTGCCAAAATTCCCTCTTGCCTGTGGTCAGTACTGGGGTGTGGGCCTTCTACTGCTGAGGCTTGTATCACTCTAGTCCCAGGGGAACGTTGGAGCAGCTCAGCATTTGAAGTGGGTCTTTGTGAACAGTATTTCTCCTATGGAGTGAGTTCTGGACGATGGGGTGGGGCTGGAACCTTCTGTGGGTGCCTGCAGTCATCCCCACGCCCACACAATGTGAGCATCACTGCTGTTCTCCAGGTGTTGTCTTAGTTAAATCAAAGAACTTCCTCTCAGCGGTGGTTGGTGTTCCTGGGGTTCTTGGGCTCCTACCTATGAACCCTTTCAAGCCCTTGGTAGAGTCCTGGGGGGCTGCCTGCTGGCTGGAAAGGACTTTGGGGGCTTTGTGTAACTTGTCCTCCCACGAGGCCCAGAGGAATTTTGTCCTTCAGCACCCAGGGTGAAGGTGACTCTCCCATTTGCTCCGCAGGCCTGGAATGGGTACTTCTGAACGTTGCAAAGGGCAGGTGATTGGCAGTATCTCTCTTGGGGATCTGCTGGTTTCCAGTGACGAATCCTCCTGTACTTGTCCTGATGAACAAGAGCAGATTTCACCCTATCATCCTTGGATTTCTGTTTGTGTTCACATTACTCAGGGCTGGAGTCATTTTTTTCTCTGAGCTTTTAGTAACTCACAGAACTCTCCGAGTTAGACCCAGCTGAAAATCCTATAGGTTTTCAGCATCTTAAAGATTGAAGTACTCCCCTTCCTGTGTCTTTCATTCTTTATTTCATCCTTTTATTCCCTCAGAAAAAAATTATTTTTGTGATTAATTGGGTGTGTTGGGGTCTAAGGGAGAAAGTGAAAATTGCCTAAGTGAAAGTTGCCCTCAAACCAATCTCTGGCTTACAACTCGGAGTCTCAGCAGAAAAACAGTAAATGCCCAGTCCTAACTGTTCTCTCCCTGCCCTCTTGTCACCAGGGTGAGCTTATCGGCCACAGACTGTTACATCGTGCACGAGATCTACAATGGGGAGAACGCCCAGGACCAGTTTGAATATGAGCTGGAGCAGGCCCTGGAAGCCCAGTACAAGTACATCGTCATTGAGCCCACCCGCATTGGCGACGAAACTGCCCGCTGGATCACCGTGGGCAACTGCCTGCACAAGACCACCGTGCTGGCGGGCACCGCCTGCCTCTTCACCCCTTTGGCACTGCCCTTAGATTATTCCCACTACATCTCCCTGCCTGCTGGCGTGCTGAGCCTGGCCTGCTGCACCCTCTATGGCATCTCCTGGCAGTTCGACCCTTGCTGCAAGTACCAGGTGGAGTACGACGCCTATAAACTGTCCCGCCTGCCCCTGCACACACTCACTTCCTCCACCCCAGTGGTGCTGGTCCGGAAGGACGACTTGCACAGAAAGAGACTGCACAACACGATAGCACTGGCCGCCCTGGTGTACTGTGTAAAGAAGATTTACGAACTCTACTCCGTATGATTTCAGTAGAACAGGGAGAGAAGCAAACAACCCAGCCATGAGAGACAAGAGTATTCAGATTGCCACAGTAACATTTTTCTCCGTGAGTCAGCGGAGCCAGGGAAGGTGTTTGGTTTAATACTTGTTATTTTAAAAAAATAACAAAGATCACAAGTGTACGGAGGGTTTTTTTCAACTCATTACACTAAGATGTGGGTTTCTGTAACCCATGGGGGTCTGAGGCTGTGGAAGTCTGACTGGGCAGCGGAACCTGGACGGAAGCAGCACTACTGAGGGGGTGTGAACGTGCTTGGGAGGGGGGTCTTTAAATATGTTGTTTAACTGTACCATTCAGAGCCAACCAGAAGCTATTGACCATTAAAATTATGAGAATTTCAACTCCAGGTGTCTTCTTGTTCCATGACTGCCCGCAGCCGCTGCTGCAGAGTCTGCCCCAGCTGGCAGCATGTGCAGGGAAGGCTGGCATCTCGCGAGTCATCCTGCATCTGCTGTAGCCCATCTCACCGTGCACAGTGAGAGCAGGCCTTGGACCGGTCACGTGGCCCTGGGGGCAGACTGGAGCAGTCTCATTTCTCACCTTGGCCTTGTTTCCAAGGCCAGCACTGCTTGGTATTGCAAGCAGTGGATTTGGTAGGGCAGAGACAAGGTTTTTAGGTCCCTAGGTTTCCTAGGGAACACTCTCAGGACCTAGGGCTTTCTCTCCAGAGATTCCACTTGAGGATTCAGACTTTTCTTGAGCACAAAACTACATGGTGGGCCCTGTTTTCAACACATTGTTGTAGGGTGAGGGAAGCGCCCTTAAAGACCCCTCTGAGGCCTTTCCTCCAGGAATCAAGTCCTGGACCACCTCACATCAAGGGGTTTATAGCACATCACCTTCCACATTTCCTCCAAGGTGCTGTAGAAATGGAAAGTGATCTCTCCAGAGCCAGCCACACCCTAACTGCAGCCTTCCAGCCCCCTGCTCTCAGTCATGCCTAGAGAGATGTACAGACTTCTGATTGGCCCTCGAAGAGGCACCCAGACTGATTTCCATCTAGTTTTAGAGCCTCCATTGGAAAGAACTGGTATTAGAGAGTAATGAAGGGGTACAGGGCAAGGCTTTGGGGGGGTGATTGGGCCATTTTTCATAGGGGGAAGATCGAGAGCTTTTAAAAATTTCAAAAGGGACCTGCGGTCCACAAGGAGTTTGAGAAACTTTACTACCAAGGGCCCTAGAGACACTACTGGTCACTGACTTGAGTGTATGGTGGACAAGTGGTGCTGGGCGCACTCTACTGTTTACACCGCAGCCCGGCCATCTGGAACACGGTTAAGTTGGTAGTGAGCCCAGACAAACAAACCCCTTCTGCTGCCATGCCCACAACACCATCAGGCTGTCGAGACCATAGGGTGAGAATGATAGGTGTTTTTATACCACCCAAGATTTGTAAAGGGTGCCCCAAGCTCTACTTGCTTGCAAATCAGGTTTCATGGGGAGGTGACTGGAAACAGACAAGCAGTGGTCCTCTCAGGTCAGCTGAGAATCCCTCACCCAAAATAGAAGCCAGGTGGCTCCAGCTGCCCAGAACAAAGTGATTCTGGTTGGGTGGACTATCCTTGATCCTGAAATGCCATATTAGTTACACGTCCCAAGGACAGGACTGATGTGGCTCGCAGGGTAGGGCTTCAGGATTCCAGACTACGTGCCCCAAGTCAACTGGGAGAGCAGCAGCCACACCTCAATGTCTGGAGGACCTCTCTTCTGTTGGACTCGTTTATTTCCACCTCCTTCCTACTTAGCATTGCACAAGTGAGTTCTGTTCATCTGGGGAGTGCCAAAGTGCCCTTAAAGAAACAGCATTAAGTAACTGCCAACTGAGAAACCAAGTTAGGCTCACTTCTGCAAAATCTACAAGCCCTGTATGTGCCATTTCAAGGAGCAGATTCAATTAACCACCTATTACTACCCCAACTTCAGTGGAGGACAAAGAGCCTTTATGTAAAAGAGAAGAGCAGACCCAGACCAACATGCACTGTCCTTGTTAAGATAGTCTGTCATTTCCCTCCAGGGTTAAGGAGCTCAGGGCACAGTCTGGGAGCAGCAGTGCCCAGAGGCTGTGCATTCACTCTAGAGCTCCTCACAAGGAGCAGCGCCACTTGGTGCACAGATGAGCAGTGCTGCTGTCTGGAGAAACCCAGTGGGTTTGACTTTGCAGTCTCAGATTTTGGATCACGCAAAAGAGAGCTTGTTCCTGCCCTAAGACCAGGGAATCAAGCTTGAAGAGCATTGTGGAAAATGCGATTGAACTTTATCCAAAGGCAAAGCCAATTCTGATTCATGCATTTTGAACCTATCCAGCAGATTTCAAGGCTGAAAACACACCTTTTGAGAACAGAAAAGGGAAAGTGAGCAGCAGCACCAGCCCTGGAGGCTAGGGTTATCAAAGCCCAGCAGGAGCCTGGGGTGGGTGCCCAGGCTGGGGAAGTACAGTGACCCCCTGTTTAACCACCAGCCAGCAAGCTTCAACAGCCCCTCTGTGAGCCAAACCACTGTTCTCACGGAGGATTGCCTGGGGCATAACAAGGACATTAGAGAACACTGAACTGCAGCCCTGTATTTGTCCTAGCCTCCAAGGCCACAAGTGTGAGCGCCCCACTAACACCTCTGACGCTGCCCCTCTCCAGAGCAGCAGAGCAAGAGTGAATTTGTAGCTAGATTTTAAAAGTCCTGTTTGTGCTACCTTACCTTCTATTTGTATGTTACAATATAGTTTCTAAAGTAAGCGGAGTAAGAATGTTAGGTGAATAACTAAGTGGCACCTGAGTATGAATCCAGTGTAGCTAGTTCAGAGACCCTAGTGTCTGTTTCACTCTCTACGAGCCAGCCCACACCAGCATCAGGGCTCGTGGGCCCCAGCCACTGTCAGGGTGGTTCCTAAACCGGCCATCTCAGTGACACAGGCGACGCCATCTTTTGATGACAGGCTTCTGCTGCTAAGTTGAACCCCTCAGAGGTCAGCTTATCAACAATCCCAGTTGCTGACCATTTTAAGTGACTGTGACTCAGCCCCCACTGAAGGGGTCAGTCAACAGGGGCCAAGGCGAGACGTTCTCTCGTTTCTTCCATTGCTGCCATGTACCAAGGATCTGCTGAGCATTTGGCTCCAGCTCTTCCCCAGCTCTGAGATGGAACACCAAGATCATTCTTTTCATGCCAGGGAGGTAGATGGTTGGTATCTTAAGTTTAAGAGCCACCTGTGATGTGTGCATCCTCCTGTCAACCGCTGGTGTGTGGAGTGTTGGGAGATGGGACGCCTCTAGGTCTAACCATCTACTTCTTGTTGTCCTAGTCCCAGAGCCTCAACACCCTGAACATGGGCTGGCTATGGCCATTTTTAATTCCAGGGTAGTGTTTCAAATACAAGCACCATAAGGCAAAATCAGGGCATAGTGTAAGATGATGATACGCGGTTTTTATCCCAACCTGGATAAGCCTGTACAATGGTACACAATTTCCACTGTCAGCTTCAGTGATGGTTTTGTCCTAAACTACAAATGGGAAGTTAAGTCAATGAACCATATCCATGTATTTTAAATAAACCAGAAAGTTGGAAGCAGGTATTTCTGGCTGTGCTTCAAAATCACAGCTACTAAACAGACTGGTTCCACCAGGGGAGCAGATACTGCTTTAGAATCCCTCCCCACTTGTGCTGAGTATTTTCTAGATACATGCATGGGACCATGTGAGACTGCAATTACCTTTGGCTGCTATCTCCTTAGTAAGTTCCTCTGCGTGGAGCAACGCCTACCGGGTGAGAACACGGAACCTGGGGAATCCTTTCAGGTGGTAAAGCTGGGATCACCGGGGCTGCCCAATGACTGATCACATTAGTCCAGATGCGGCAGTGAACGAGCCTGGGATGGCTCCACCCGAGAAAGTGGTCCTAGATAAGCCAGTAAGAGATGAGGGGCCCAGTGACATCAGGGTGGCTTCTGATATCAAGACTGAAACATTTTCTACATGGAAGTGGTAGTTCAAAGGAGGTATTCTAGAGGATTATGAATCTTAGTGTTATATTCATTTATTTCATTCTGAAATAAAACCCAGCTCCACAGCTATTCCTCCACCCTCACCCATGGGAAGAAGCTAGTGGTCTTTTTGGTCTCATTCTCTTCCTTCAGAGGCCTACCCAGAGGCCTGCAGAGTGTATCTTTTATCTTTCCCACCCGAGACAACTATCCAGTAACGCCTCAGAGCAGCAGTGTCAGGCAGGTACTGCTCCCCTGCCCGGCTCTGCAGGCACTAAGAGTCCTTGGATTTCTGCTCCTTTCTGGCCCGAGAAGCCATGAGGCTGAAGAAGATCCCAGGAGCCAGAGTTCGAAGATAAATGGCCAAGCAAGGAACCAGGTCAGCTAGGATCACATCTTTCTGTTTCTTCCCCACAGCAGTGAGAACATCTTGAGCTACCTCTTCAGCGCTCCGGCCCTGGGCCGTGGTCTTGTCCATAACTAAAATAAACAAAAGAAAGACATGAATGTAGAAGTGGAAATCCCTCTTTCTTGAGGACTTGAGCTGCTGTGGGCTGCTGCGTAGGCTTGTTGGGGTTTTCTCCAGAAGCCTAACAGAAGGAGGTAGCGCACCGCCATCCCTGACTCCTGTACTTTAAGGCAACGAGGGATCACCGCAGGCCTGTGAATGAAAGGGATAAAAGGAAATGTGGCTAGGACAGAGCAACAAGGGAGAGTGGGCCAGCTTCAGTGCTCAGAACCCAAGTCAGTCCATTACATGGTGGCCTATGACAAAGGCAGAGGCCAGTTCAGATAAGTCTCCAAGAGTGAGCCCTTCACCATACCTGAGGAGGTGCTTCCTGCTCTTGGGAACGTTTGCCTGTTGAAATAAGCAATGCCTAAGGATGGTGTCCAATCAAATTTGCCTAGAGTAGCCTGGCTTCAGGGCTGCCAGATAGGGGACAGAAGACTGTAAGCCCATATGCACTAGGAACCGAATGAGGTGAAAGCGAAGAGATGGGTGAGGAACAGATGTCACAGTTCCCAGAGGCATGTGTTCACTGGATTGGAACAGGAGAAATCCTTGGTTTGTTTGAGCATTAAAGGAGACAGCTGTGGGAAGTTTGGGAGGCAAGCGATTGGTTAATAGCAACTGATGTTCCTTCTTTCCTAATCTGACAAGTCTGCTGACTACAGGACCAGCTGGCAGGCACAGAGCAAAAATCACAAACCCAGATCACTTGAAACCATTTGTAAACTATCCAAACTGCCTGAGCTTCCTCACCAGTACCTGTTCTGTGTGTTTTTGTTAAAAGAAGAATAGGTGTTTTCTGACTGTCACTGATTTTTAAATGCCACAGAGGGAATAAAAGAGGTTCATCTAGGTCAAAATAGGTGTGCGGCTCTCTGGCCCTGTGCCTCTGCATGGTTTCTGCTGACGTCTGAGTGACAGAGCAGCTGCCATGCCGGGCATGGGCAGTCCAGCTCAGGTCTAGCTGGGGTGGGTGCAGGGCCAGGAGGCACCAAGCACAGCCCAAGAGATCACCTTGGAAGGCATGAGTGACGAGGTAAATCCTCCACCCTGGACAGACCCCATCAGAGTGTGGGGAAGCAAAGTCTCTCCCTCAGCGCCTACACACATAGGTCAAATAACCGGAGAGGTAGAACCCGCCTTGTCTGCATGGCCGGGGCCTTTATGCTGGGCCCAAACCTTTAGCCCACACATAAGAGCTTCAGATCAACTCAGGACCATCTATTTGAAACCCAATGGCAGTTCTGAGACTAGTGTCCCAGCCACACTCCCAATGACTGGGCTGTTTGCTTCGATGACCCTGGAATCAGTCATTTCTCAAGCATACTCGATGGGAACCTGTTGGCTTAAGTAACCCATACTTCCAAGAGGTTAATTCACAGAGACAGGGCTAGCATTTCAGTTTGGGAATTCCTTTCCTGCCTCAGAGGGCATCTGTTCTGAGAGCTGCAGTGGTGATGCTCAGGTTAAGGATGGCTCACGGTCAATGAATACTAATCAACATTCTAGTAATCTCTAACACCCATATTAAGGTTTTTGTTTTAAGAACTATATTCCAAATCAAAAGGGTCAAGGAGTCACGCAGGCAAGAATAGTAGCATGTCTTACTGGCTGACCAACAGCCTCCCACAAACAAGAACGGCAGTCTCACCTCCATATCTGGACCCATCGGCGGTGACGGCATTTAGAGAGAGGTTGGTGCGGATGTAGCCGGGACTGATCACAGTCACCTCAATTTCATACTGTTTCATCTCAGCACGAAGACAGTCAAAGAATGCCTGGGCTGCATGTTTGGAGGCTGAGTCTGCAAAGATAAGTGGCCAGAGGCAGGTAAGTGAGCTGGACACGGCCTGGCACGAGCCCACACATTTATTCACATTCACTCTCTTTTTTAAAAAAATATGATTTTTTAATTTAAGATTACAGTAATAAAGCAATGTTCACTTCCTGACTTAGAGAAGGGGAGTGTGTCATTGTTCTTAGGAAACACACTGAAGTATCTAGGAGAAAAGAAGCATCATGCGCTCAACTTTCTTTCAAAAGGTTAAAGGGGGAAAATTATACAATTTTTATGCATCTATATGTGCACTTACACACACCAACACAGAGACAACATGGTAAAGCAAATGTGGTAAAACATGAACAACTGGGGAATCTCTGTGAAGAAGGGCACATGGGCGTTCTCTGTACTATTCCCGCAACCCTCTCAATCTGAAATTATTCGAACTTAAAAAAACAAAAACAAGAACACAATACTTACTAGTAAAACATTCAGTAGTACAGAAGGATATAAAGTGAAAAAGTGAAAGTCTTCCTCCACCCTTCCAAAGCCGTCCCCAGAGGTGACCGACCAATACCAACATCCTCCAGAAGTTATTTTTACATATCCATGTATATATGTGATAGTACACATAATTAACTTGTATAGAAATGAGCTCATACTGTTCATTCTATTCCCACCAGTAGCTTTCATCACCCAGTGAGACTGGACCACCTTTGTGCTGCCTGCAGACCTGCCATATGCTTCCTCCATGGGTCACCAGACTACAGAAGTGGTGCCATTAGAGGACCTTCAGAACTGTCCAGTTCTTGCCCTTGTAGAGTACGTACCACAGCATGCATGGGCATGTGTGTATAAAACTGGCCCCTGGTTTTCTTAGGAATTTCATTTCCCTTCTCAAGGTAGCTTTTCACCTGGAAGAGCTATGAAGCTTGAAACAGAGCTGCCTCTGCTCTGCAACAATGGCGCCACATGATGGTGCAGTTCACTTTAATCCCTGAGAATGGCTAAGTCTCAGGGAACCACAGAGACCCTACAGCGGACATTCGTAGGAAACACATGGTCTCTCCACTGAAAACCAGTTTCCTCCAATTCAGAGTTCTAAGTGTTTGAGCCCTAGTGGGTAAAAAAGGACGTCCATCAGTCTAAAAAGCAGGAAGGGGAAAAGCTAGGAAGTGAAAAGGCTAAGAAATATCACCAGCAAGTCAAATGACGCAACTCCACAGTGTCTGACAAGCTGAGTGCCTTTCTGGGCCAGCTCCTTCAGTTTGAGAAGGCTGAATGAATAGACTCTGGGTAGCTGGGTGTGCAGAACTACTCCCATCAGTGGTGATTCCAGGGTGCAGCCCAAGAAAAACTAAGAAGAGAGAGTCCTGCTGGGGGTGCCCCAAATAGAAGGCTGTACTCTGAAAATGTAGCTCCTAGGGCTACAGGCTGTGGTCTTCCACCAGGCTATGCCGCCATCAATAGCACTCAGCCCTCCTCTCACCACCTGAGCGTGTCACTCCCTCATGACAACCAGCAAGGGTGACAAAGCTGCCCTCCTTTTTTTAAAAAGATATTTTATAGAAGAGAAGGTCGCTGCTTGTCAGGGTTAACTGGCAGACCCAGGAGGCACGGCCACATTCAGCCTGGTCATTATCAAGTGTCCAGACCAAGGGTGTGTGACCAGCTGTTTTCACATACAAAGGAAACAAGAACCAGTGAGATTAAAGCAAAGTAAAACTTGGAAATAATTTAATACAAAGAATACTTCACTTACTTTTAGCTTTACCCTGATTATCTATTACAATATTTTACCTCATTTGCTTTATCACCTGTGATTACATAATTACATATATTAGATATTACATATAATTACATATCTATACATCTATAGCTATATAAATTACATACACACACACACTCCTAAACCTTTCCAGGAGCCTTAGATGACATCCTATGATGCTGTCACACTGGGCATCCACCACCATGACACAAATAGGATACAACATTTTACAATTTACAAAAGACTTACCAGATCTACAGTTTTCTCATTATATTTTTTAAAATAGATTGTGAACATGTATCATGGTCATAAGTCTCATTCTATAAGTAAGGAAATTGAGGTCCAACAAGTTAACTTTTTCAAGGACACACAACCAGAACCAAAAGGTAGAGAGCCAGGATTCATGTCTGAGACAAAGATACTGGTTTCCAGCTCAGCTAGTTGGCTGCATCATATCCTCCAAGTAGGTATTTGTTACTGTCTGCCCATCCAAAATGCTGGCAGGGCTATGCTATCCTTCCTGCCCCACCAGGTCTGCAGGCGGGTGAGAGAAGGTGAGGCAGATATAATTTAGTACTACCTCCCAGAAGATGCACAAAGAACAGAGTTACTGAGATAGTTTGTGAAATTACCTGTAAAATCTCTCAAAGCAAAACAAAACTAGATTGTTCACTTTTGCTTGATGGTACATGATGCAGGCAGTTGAATGAAATGATACCTCAAAATATTAGTGAAGTCCTCTCATTTATGGAGATGAGAATGTGAACTGGAAGGCAGGCTGGCAGGTTCAATGTTTGGGTCTTAATATTTCCCCTTTCTGGGGTTTATGTCACTGAAACCCTGCTATGAGAGTTCAAACTGTTCAAAGATGTTCTAGAAAGTGCATCACCACTAATGGTCAAGGCTGAAGGAAAAAAAATTCCTCAAGGAAAACAGCTCAAGGATATCATATCCATTCAGAGTTAACTATATGTCCACTTAAAAGAATTAAGTGAATCCATAAATGCTGATATAGTCTCAAATGGAATAAACAAGACGTGAAACAGTGTGCATAATATGATCCTATTTTTGTATGTTTGATTATATGCAGAAAACAGTTCACCAGCACATGCGGCCAAGCGATAAAGTAGCAGTGCCCATGGGCTGGTAACCTAAGGTGTGCCTGGAGCTGCTCTAGCACTTCGGTTACAGTGCTCAGAGTAACTCAATCTTCCCAGCAGCCCTCTAGGCTGAGAATACCCTGTCTCCATTTTGTGGTTGAGGATTTAGGGTACAGGACTCCGGGGTCACACACAGGGGGTAAGGAGTGGAGCTGGGCTCTGAACACGGGCTTTCTGCACAGAAAACACATTCTGATGAAGTTCCTTCCCATTCTGCAGTACTTCTCTACTATCTGAATTCTGGGTAGTAAATGAGCTCTTTTTATAATCAGGAAGGAAAAAATATTTGGAGGAGGGGGAAGTACTCACAAGCTGATCGAAAAGGAATGCTGATTTTGCCCTGGATACTGCTGATGGCAACGATGTGGCCTTTTCGCCTTTTGATCATGGAGGGCAAGAGAGCTAAGGAAAGAAGGCAGAGGTTTTAGAAGACTTTAATTCGGGTCCCTGCACCTCATCCTGGAAGACGGCATTCTCGCCTATTATATAAAGACAGACCGAGGGAGGGGAACAATATAGGTCTCTCAGACCACAGCTCGTTGGCGCTCTCAGGCCTCCTGCACAGCAGACAGCTAGCAGGCCTGCAGAAGGAAGGGGAAAGATGCCGGGCAAGAGGCAGACAGAAACCCACTCACCACCGTCACTCACTCAGCTTAGTTCCTTTCCTAGGGAGAGCGCTTCTGGAGTGAAATCCATGGCTGGACATGAAAATATCCTCAGCAATACAAAATATTACATGGTTTACAAACATGATGAAAAAGAAATGAAGGTAATGCTGTGCGTTATTACCATGTTACTCATGTTAGTGAGAACAAAATCTTGATTTAAGGCTATATGCAGATAAAGAAAATTAAATAAAAGCCGGGAAAAAACAAACACCCAAGCTGTAATGACAACACCCAAACCAGGAACAAGCAACAGTTAGCTGAAAAGGAACCAACCAAGTAAAAAGAATGCTGGCATGTATGTTCTTTTTTCCTTTTAGTTCAAAACAGTTACCTTTTGTCAAAGCAACTGGGCCAAAGTAGTTTGTCTCCATCACTGTTTTGTCCACATCGATGGTGGTGTCCGTGATGGTGCCGCGGTAGCTGATGCCGGCATTGTTGATGAGCACGTCCACATGGCCGAAGCACTGCAGGATCTCCTCTGCTGCGCCCACTATGGCCTTAGGGTCCGCAAGGTTGAAGCTCACCATGAAAGGCTTGTGTGTTTGCACCTAGACAGGGTGACAAGCCATGTGAGCCACACGTCCCTGCTTTCCAGAGTCCCGGGAGTGGCCCACTGGCCACAAAGTGATAGAGCCTGCAGCAACTCTCTTCTGAAGAGATGTGGCCTGCAGAATATTGCCTAATGTACTCACATCTGACCTGGGCAATTTTTCTACTGAACAGGGGAGGGACTGTGCATGGTACAGATCACTGCGGCTGATTACCACAAGTGCCCTTAATCAGTTTTCTCTGCTTCCAGCGCTGTACATTGTCATTACATTAAACAGTGCCCCCGTTTAATGTAATGACAGGTAGACTTCTCAGGTTAAGTCATTTTTATTCATTTGTTCAGGAAACATTTTTGCTATATCCCCCAAGTGCCAGGCACTTGTGACGTAGCAGAAAGCAAGACATGACTGTCCAGAAGCATACAGTCTAGTGGGAAGACAAATGAATTTTAAAATTAAATAATGCCCTAAAGAACTATTAGATGCTAGACAAATGAACAGCTGAGCAATCTAAACTAAAGGCTTTCCAATGGAGCATATTTAACAAAAAATTAAGAAGATGGGGGGGTGGGTGTGAAGTTAGGGAAGATGGCAGAGTAGAGAGCATCAGGAATCAGTCTCTGCACTTAGGCAACTATACTAGCAGAAACTCTGTGCTGCGACTATTTGCAATGCTGCAGTCTATCTGAATGCTGGTAGCTTGCAGGGGAGAGGCTGGTTGGAAATGATAGAAAATTTTGCTCAATTTCAGTTATTAGTTTGGTGGTGGCTATGAAACCCCAGCACCATGGCAGGCTTTGTGAGAAAGTCAGCCCTACATTTCTGTTGCAACTTTAGGGAGCCAAGGCAGGCAACAAAATCCTTGTCTTCTAAATATCAGAGTTTTGTTCAGTTGATGGAGTGCTGCTCTGCTTCCCAAGGTGCAACGTGGGAACAGGTTGGCATTATTCAATAACCACTAGCTGAAGTGGCTTCCAGTAGATTTAAAGGAGTTACACCTATTTTTTCTGATATGCAAAAATATAAGTAAATCCCTGAGGAAGTCCAGAGGATGGACTTACTAGGAAAAGACTATCTTAAAAATATTTAGAGTACTATGGGAAGACATGGGCAAAGGCAGGAAATTTATGTATAAAAAATAAGATTATTAATAAGAAAAAGAACATTAAAAAATCCTAGAATTCAAAAATACAATAGCTGAAATGAAAAATACACTAAGAGTTTGAAAGCAGATTTGAATGAGTGAAGAGAGAATCGGTCACCTTACATCTGAGAATAAAATTGAGACAAGTGGGGCCTCCCTGGTGGTGCAATGGGTTAAGCAACACACTGTGAAGCAAACAGCAGCCGTTGCAGCACAAGTCTGACCCCTGCCACTGGCCAGGAAGGTGACCCACATGGCACAGCAGACCTCTCCAGCTTCGCCTGCTGCTCCCCTCAGCAGTGTATTTCAGTCCATCTACCTGTTCTGTCCCCACTCTGTCTCTGGTGAATCTTCTCATCCCCTCCCTACCCCGCACCCCTAGCCTATATCCCAGTTCTTGTATGAATAAATAAATATATCTTTTTTTTTTTTTAAATGGAGACAAGTGAAGACAAGTAAACAGAGCTGAGGGACCTATGGGACATCATTAAGTAGACTGATGAGGTGAAAGCAAAATATTTGAAGAAACAATTGCTGAAAACTTCCCAAACTTAAAGAAAAACATGAATCTACACATCATAAAGCTCAAAACCCAGCAGGATAAACTCAAGGGCCCACACTAAGACATAATCAAACTGTCCACAAGACAAAGATAAAATGCTGAGTAGCAAAAGCTATTCCTTACATAAAAGAGATCCTCAATAAGATTCTCAACTGATTTCTCATCAGAAGTCTTTGGAAGCCAGAAGACAGTGAGGGTAGATATAGTTAAAATGCTGGGGGGGAAATATAAATCAAGAATTCTGTATCTGGTACAGCTATATAATGCTTAGTGAAATAAGCCAGACACAGAAAGACAAATACTGTATTTTCCCATTTACATTGAAATATCTAAAATAGACAAATTCAGAGACAGGAAGTAGGACAGCCTTTATCCAGGAGTTTTTTGTTTAATGGGTACAGACTTTTGTTGGGAACAAAAAGGATTTTGCATATAAATAGTGGTGATAACTAAACTATGCACATATTTAATACCACTGATTGGGGCCTCCCTGGTGGTACAGTGAGTTAAGCAAACCGCACATTGCAGCACAAGTTCAGTCCCTGCCTCCGGCCAGGGAGAGGACCCACACGGCACAGGAGGAGACCTCTCCTGCCTCGCCCACTGCTGCCCTCAGCAGTGTGTTTCAGTCAGTCTGCCTGTTCTGCTCCCCACTCTGTCTGGTGAATCCTCTCACCTCCCATTACTCTGGCCTGTACCCCAGCTCTTGTATGCATAAAATAAATAAACCTTAAAAAATATACCACTGATTTGTACACTTATAAATGGTTAAAATGATCAGTGTTGAGTATATTTTCCCAAAATTAAAAATTTAAAAGTTATCATCCCTTGCCCCCTAAAATGCACTGGAATTAGCGAGGTAAAGGGGGGAGGGGAGGGTATTCAGAGAGGGAATTTCCTAAACTTGTAGCGCTAGTAGGTAGCACTAGTAAGTAGTGGAATAGGGGCTTAAGCACATGACAATTTTTCCTTTTGAAGCCTTGAGCCAACTTTACAGTGGAAATCTGCTGCTCCCCTGGCATAAGGTGACCATGGGGTGCTCTTCAGTTAGTGGCCCAGGACTGAGCTACCATCTCCTTAGCTGCCTGGAGAGAATAGCCTGTACCCCTTCCCCATGGAATACTCCCTGTACTCACCTTGGTGACCTGAGAAGCGGTGAGTTCTTTGGTGAGGTCTTCTAGGGCCTCCCTATCCCGGCCGCAGAGTACCAGCTTAGCGCCTGCAGCATAGAAGATCTTGGCACATTCTGAGGAAGAAGAAAAAGACTTGACAACTGAGGAAATTCAATATCTGAGGAATTCGCTGTCACTGTAATTCAGTTCAATCTTACCCAACGTTTCAGACTACGTATTCGTTTCTTCCCACATTCAGCACATATGCATTTGCTGCTACTGTGGCCTAGCATGGAGTGAGGAGTCAGGACCCCATTGATAGAGCTCTGCTATTAACCTTAGCTCAGTCAGAGGAATGAAGATACCCAGTAAGCAAGACAAAGGCAGGGACTGATGGATAGATTTGTTAGGAACCATGCTCAGATCATTCCATAAATAATCTTTAGCTCTGAAAAACCCTGTGAGCACTGTGCCCATTTTCACCACTGAGGAAGGTCAGTGCGCTTAAATGCTGTCCTTAGTGATCAGGCAGTGCCAACTATGGTGATGCTGTGGTAGGCTGAGGTTTGTCTTTGATCACAACTCAGGTTATCTACCAAGTCACTTCAGTGCAAGTGCCTTCAATTCAAGGCACAGGACTATTCGGGGTACTTGCACAGTTCTGCACAACACAGGGGTATGGAACTCTGGAGACGTGGGGAGGCCCTCCCACAGTCCCAAATTCTGAAGGCTGTTTCCCCACAGTACTCAAGGCAGAGGGAGCAAAGTGCCTGAGGGGCCACGGCCAGATGCAGCCAGGACAGAAAGTGGAAAATCTAACAGAAATGACAGAAATGGAGTTTAAAGAGCTAAAACATGCTGAGTTCCTATAACAGCAAAGGATCAGCGAGGTGGCTGCATTTTAAAAGCTTCCCTCTAGGTGGGTAGGAAGAGGAAAGAGACCAGGCTCTGCTAAGCCACCACATTTCAGGTGACAGCAGATGAGGACTTCACTAAAAACATGGAGGGTAGGGGAGAAAAGCTATTTGGGTACCTCTACCAGGTACCAAGAGTCTATTGGTGGCAGAAGAGACTTGACTTACAAAGAGGACTTATCAGAAGTCTCCTGGGAAAGTTCAAGAATTAAGAGAAGGTCAAATGGCTAACACTCGGGAGGGACAAGAACGGCAGTGCTCACAGGCCTGGCAACAGGAACCGGATCTCTGTATTGGCAGGTCCTTCCTCAGCTTCGTTACCTCAGTCTGACTTCTCCCCAAGATGGGAACGCGCTGTAGATGGCTTTGGGCTCACATCAACATAATTCCCCTGCTGGACAGGAAAGGAGCCTCTAACTTGTCTCCACGCTCCTGTGTCAAATCCCAGAGAGGGATCAGTTGTGGTGGGAGCAGTATCCCTAGGACTAGCCCAGCAAGGGTTAGACATGAGTCCAAGTGGGGGGCAGAGCCTGGGGCATGGTGGCTGGCACGGTGAGAAGGTAGAGGGTTAGGTACTCTTGCTTCATGCTCGCCAATACATGACCTAAGTATATAATCAGTACCTTGAAAACATATTGCTTACGAAGAGCAGTACAGCCCAGTGGTCAAGAGAATGAACTTGAGCTAGCTTCCTGTGTTCAACTCTGACTTCCTGTTTCTGTGATTCTTTTTTTTAAAAAAGATTTATTTATTTAGGCACATAAGAGCTGGGGTACAGGTCAGAGGTGTGGGAGTGAGAGGATTCACCAGAGACACAGTGGGGAGCAGAACAGGCAGATGGACTGAATGAAACACACTGCTGAGGGGAACAGCAGGCAAGGCAGAAGAGGTCTGCTGTGCCATGTGGGTCCCCTCCCTGGCGGAGGTAGGGATTAAACTTGTGCATCAGGGGCTGCGTTTTGCTTCACAGTGCGTTGCTTAACCCACTGCACCACCAGGGAGGCCCCTGGTTCTGTGATTCTTGCGTAGCACTGTATTGAATGAGTTAAAGCAGATAAAAAGCACTATGGAAGTGTGAATTGCTTTGTATTTCTAAATTGCCATTGTAACTTAGAAAACTGACTAAAAGTGACTATTGGTGAGGACTGATATATGAGTGGCCTCGCCTGCCTCACTAATGTCTATAAAGAACCCTCAGCTCTTAGAAGAGTATTTAGTCAGTGAGCTGCCCATTGGGTCCTAAACTAAAGCTTTGGGGCCCAGGCAGTCAAGTGGTACCTAAGCCACGTTGACTCATACAAGGGACAGGACTGCCCTGGGAGCTACAGCAAGGGACCGAGGGGTCAAGGCTGTCAATGTCACTCCCTTCTCTAGAAGGGGAGAAGGACTGTGGGATCTAGGTAGGGTGTAATGTTCTGATAACCCTTCCCTTCAAAGTGTCCAAATTCCTTAGAGCTAGAAAGGTTCAAAATAAGGGGGGAGAAGAAATTCTAGCTACCTTCAGAAAATAATAAAGCTCTTGAAGGCTAGATTGTTTCATAGTAGAAAGCCCTCTCTTAACTCCCCAGCTTCTCCTTTAGCTTCTCTTACAGCTTTCACTTGCCCCCTGCAAGTCTCCAGATGGAGTTTTCTGAAAAGAAGTGCTAAGTAGACTAAACCAATAGATTTTCAGACATGTTATATCATCTTTAAAGATCTGGTTGGTTCACTCAGTGGCTAACCTGACAAAAAGCACAGTGAGTTTCAGCTCCTCTATGCCAGTTCCTGGACAGTCCAGTCAAGGTCACAGCCCCTGCCCCTTTCTGCTGTGCCTTCACAGCAAAGCAGCAAAGCCCTCTCAGGCCGGGGGTGGGGCTGCATTCAAAGCCAGATGCCTGCATTCCTGAGGCTAAAACTGTTCACCCAGTGCAATAACCATTCCCTAAGAATAGGGCTATTGGCTTCCTTATCCCGTTTTGGCTTCTCCTTACCTACAAAATGGACATTTTGTGAAGTGCCACCAAAAGGTGTCAACACACAGAACTGGTGGGGGAGGGCATATGGTGTATAAACAGCTTCTAGAGAATGTTGCCTATATTCTACTAAAGCTTTTTGCTTCCTGGCAAAGCCAAAAATGGAGAAAATCAGTTTGTGTAGGAAGTGACAGAAATGAAAACAATAGACTGAAAGGTTTTCCCTTTCATTTCTTGAAAAGGCTGATATAGGGAGGCAGGAGGAGCAAAGGAAATAGCCCCAAGGTACCATCTATCTAGGGTTGTCAGATGATTTTCCAGCACTTCTGGTTTGTAAATCAAGACAGCTGAGTTCATGACCTCAAGGCTTAGGCTAGCTAATGCAGACACCCAGAACATTCTGTTCTGTCAGTCAGTGGTCCCACTGTTATACAACAAGTTCATGTGGTTTAAATATACAAAACAGGAGATCAAACAGGAGAAATATAGAAGGCTGTGAAGACTCATGACATAAACCAAATCTTCAGGGTGGCTGACATGGTAGGCAGAGCCACAGGGGCAACCTGGAATTTCCCTCCTCACAGAAGCTAAAGAACAGTAACTCATCCTTGGTACTCACCAACCAGGGTGTCTGTACTTGAAAGTCTATTTTATTGCTGGATGGGAAAGAGAGATATAACTCTTGTCGCTAAGGTGTCAAATGGGACAGAATGATTTGCAACTCAGGAAGTGGTACATATATACACACACATATATAGGTATATGTATGTGTGTGTATATACATGTGGAGAGGTAATGTGGAATGATGGAGAGGACAGCAGACTTTTCAAACATCCACATATTGGTGCACCTGTGACTCACCTTTGTATCTTTTTATCTCAGTCAACTCTCATATATTCTTCAAGGTTTTTTTTTTTTTTTTAAAAAAAAAGGCTCTGAGGTCAAAAGAAGTGGCTGCTGACTCCCCTATATATAGTAGTTGAATAAGGTCAGAGGACTGACAGTGGCAAAGGGCCTGGAGGCAGCTGACCCCATGCAGGTCTGGTATCTAGTGACACACTCAGGGTTCACTCCTAAAACCTCACCTAAACATTGCAGTGGTATACAAACAAGTCCATGCTACCTAAAGCCTTATCAGGCTTCCCTGGCCAACCGCAAGTCACATACTCTGCAGACAAGGTCCCTGATTCTCCATGCTTCTGTTAATACACAAGTGCTTACCAGCCCCTGTACAACCATGCTGCTCCTAGCTTTGGCCTGTCTGCACCGGTCCCTCTGCTGACTCACATCTGCCTTTTCCCTGGCCATCTCCTCAAGAGAGATAAAACTGTGAGTTCTAGAGTCTGAGGTATGGGTTTGATCTTGGCTTCATGCTTTCTGACTAAAAGTTGTAGGGCAAGTCAAACCCCTGAACCTTAGCAATGAGGATTCAGTGAGATGAAGCACAACCCTCCACTTACGAATGTGCCTTACTTACTAGTCCTGGTGGAATACCCACTACTATTGAGCTAAGTCCTGCTTCTCTCCCCTATTCAACCATGTACTACGTGTGAGAAAGGACTGTCTTTCATTTATCTGTCCCAGCACTCAGCACGGAACCTCACACATGAAAGAAGCTGGATCTCTGTTGGCTGTACTGTCACCACCTGAAGACACACAATTCAGGGTGCCTCTTGGCCTCCCGACTAAGTGCAAGTATGGATGATGTATGGGTGGTGTGCAGCATGTGCGGATGCTGAGAAAGATGGGAGGAAGCACTACATAACATGTTTGCATTTGCTCTCCATACACTCTTGCCAAAGTCATTCTACTCTGTGGAAGGGATGGTGGTAGCACTGAAGCTCACTTGGCACCTTTGAATGACTCCAGGCCCAGTCTAACAAACAATTCCGGGACCTGGTAGTTCAACGTGTCACCAAATTAAAAGGGAACCAAACTGGAAAACCTGGTTAAGGAATAGGTGAAGCAATACTTACGCTGTGTTAAACCTTGCCAAGACCAAAATGTAGGGATGCTGCCTAGACCCAGAAAAAGGCATGTTTTGTATGGAGATATAAGGACAGGGTAAACTAGTTGTCGTTATCTGAAAATCTGGAACCTTCACATACAAACCCCTATTTGAACGACCAGAGGGAGTTGAGGCAGGTGGAACAGGCAGTCTCCAGTTTGCCACTGTCTTCCTCACTAGCTTCTGTCTCCCAGGACTGATGCTATCAGGGGTGGTTAAGAACATCATTTTTGAGCTCTTAGTCTTTCCAAATGGGCCAGGGACAGCAACAGAAGACTCTTATCCCTGAGTCACACAGCCTTGTTGCACCTGTGCTGGTGGTCCCTATGCAGCTGAGCTGCTCCTCGTGCTCAGGCCAACCAATTACCCTCCCCCAACAGCACTGCTCCCAGCACCCACCTAGCCCCAGTCCTGAGGTGGAGCCTGTAATGACCACCACAACATTCTGGAAGTAAGTCTTAATGCGCATGTGCTGCAGCAGCTTGAAAAGGCTGAAGATTCCCACACAGCCAAACAACAGGGGCAGGATGGCCGTTGATGTAGCAAAGTCCATGACCCTCATCTTCAGCAGACCCTTCCTAGAAGAACCAAAACCAAGTAAGTTAGTGACAAAATTGGAGAACCCAGAGCCTTGTCTTGCCAACCCTTCCCCCAAGTCTGATACAAATCTAGCTCTCTCTTGCACAGACTTCAGGTCTGGGCACAAGTATATTTCCAGGCCCCCTACTGACTGCTCAGCACTGGGAACTTACTTTCTCTCACTGGACACTGACCTGAGCAGACAACAGAGCTACCAAGCAGACAACAGAGCCACAGAGCAAACAATGCCTCCCAGAGGCGCACAGAGCCCAGAACCCTTGAGAGTCATTAGAACCGAGCTACCCAGAGAGCGTTATAGGAGGCAGTGCTGTCAGTACTCATCTTCAGAACCTTGTTTTGGAAAACTTAAGTAATACTCACTATCATTTTCAGTCTCTGAAAATTTTACAAATTGAAATGAAACTAGAAACATTTTTTGAAAAAGAAAATCATACCAATCCATATACTCCTCCCTGAGCAAACAGATGTTTCTGGGTGATGGTCTTGGTGAAAGCCCAAAAGTGTAGTTTTGGTCTCAGACCTCGCAAATGCCCAAAGGGGATTCCGCAGGGCAGAGTGCCCTTTGCCAAGCATAGGCTCAGACCCAGGCTGCTGAGTGGCTGCCCTGCGTGCCTTTGGGCAGGTGTCCTTAGCAGGCACTGGAGAGTCACAGTCAGCAAACGGGAGTCAGAAGCCACGTCAATATTTGTGCAACAGCCAGTTGTCATTTCTTAGGAAAGATACCTGTTTCTTCTACAACTTCCTCTAATTTCTTTATTTCTCCAAGCCTCCTCCATGCTGTGCCACTTACCCATGGCCTCTGCCCAAAGCAAGAGCTAAGAGGGAAGACGCAGGGTTGAAGAAGGAAAGTGCCAGCTAGTGAGGAGCAACACCATGTCTGTTGCTTTGGAAGAACTGTTGTATAAGGTCATGTGACAAGTGGGCCAGAGTCTATCACACAAATGTCTGCCCACAGTCCACTTCTAGGACTGACTGATGTTATGAGCACAGTAATCCTCTTCAGGAAGGAAGAGGCTGAAAACCAACAGCAGAGTACCTGTTAACCAACCTGGAGCTTCCACATAGTCATCAGATGGGAAATAACTATGTAAAATCCTCACTTACTGAGTGGTATGTCCCATCTCAACTGCACATGTTTTAAAAAATCTGCTTCTTTTCCCAAGACAGTGTCACCTCTGTGCATGCCACAAAGCCAGGAACCTACTAACTCTAACACAGACCTACCTACACACAGAGCTACTTTGCTCCTCAAGTTTTGGGTCAGGTCTGCTTTCTATGGGAATAGCACACATCTTCTTTCAGTCCGGTAAATTCTTACAGAATCAGAATATAAAATAAATCTAATATCAGTGCCAACTTTTCACAACTAACTCAGAATGATGATAATAGGAAAAGACACTCCAGAAAAGGCGATTTATTTGGGAGAAGCAGGTTCATTTTTAGGATAACTTTCCTGATCAGTTGAAGCTGGTCATACTGTCAACTCTTACCCCCTACCTAGGAGTTGTTCCAGTTCTTAGAGCCCTTCCAACTTTTGTTCCACTCTGCACTGGCCACACCACTGGGTCCCTGAGCCTCCCCAGGCTCTTAGAGATACTGTACCAACTTCCTCCTGTCTCATACTCGCAAGTCAGGATGGCATAAAGAACTACACAGAGATGACTCAGTCCCATTCCTGTGGTGTCTGGGAACTGTCTCTGAGCAAAAGGAAAAGTACCTAAGTGGAAGAAAAGAATTGTGTGCTGACTGCCACATATCGTGCTTAGGAAGTAAACCTATGTAAAGTCAGTTCAAAGGGAGGCTATTTTCTTTGAAAACGGCATATAACAAGTACCATAATATGTTTATAAAATTTGCATATTACAACAAAATGCTTCTTACCTACTAATTTCAAATATAACTGGGAGGACAAGCTTGGTGGTATAAAAAAGAGAAGGGGAACCTTATTCACAATTTCTAGCATTTGGACATCAGCTTGTGTGTAGACAGAAGGGACAGTCCCAGAACCACTAAGCCATAGCAGAAAGCAGGAAGGGGGTACGGAGAGGTCAGAAGAGAACCCACAGTTCACACACGGTCTGGAAGTGCTCAGTACACTGCCTAAACAGCAATGTGTGCGCTCACACTGGTCCTCCACCCTCTTCACTGACAGGATAAGGACTTGAAGCATAGCCTTACACGAATGAGCCTCATCAACAGTGTAAGGAAATTACAGGTCAGGTGTCAACACACTGAGCCACTCACTCTACTTGTATTTTCATGTACCACAGACCACAGAGTTCTAGACCGGAGTTAAAAGTGTATAGGTAGAAAAGTCCCATAACCGGTGAACGTTACCTGGGCTTAGGCAATCATAAAATTCATGGTTTCTCACTGCAGCTCTGGAAATAAGCTGTTCCATTATTTCCCACTGATAGGTTCTTTAAAGGCGGTTTTGAAAACCCAAACTAGAAACAAGACTATGACCAAGAAATCAACTCTAAGCAAAAATGTCACCTTTTATGTTATCCATTCCATCTCCTTCTTTAGTCAAAATTCCACAGTGCATTTCACAGGTGGAATCTGTTCCACAGATTCCTTTCACCTTTTTTTTTCTTTAAAGATTTATTTATGCATACAAGCACTGGGGTACAGGCCAGAGGTGTGGGCGGTGAGAGGATTCACCACAGAGAGCAGGGAGCAGAACAGGCAGATCAACTGAAGTACACTGCTGAGGGGAGCAGCGGGCACAGCAGGAGAGGTCTGCTGCGCCATGTGGGTCCCCTCCCTGGCCGGCAGCAGGGATTGAACTCGTGCCGCAGTGGCTGCGGTTTGCTTCATAGTGCGTTGCTTAACCCACTGCGCCACCAGGGAGGCCCTCCTTTCACCTTTGAAGCAATTTAAAACATAAAATAGAGCCATCAATAAAAACAAATGTTGGAATCTACTCAGAAACCACGCATAGAAATTAAACCACTGAGCCACATCTGAAATCCCCTTGGATCTGGAAACTGTCCCAAAGTTAAAAAAATAACACTGATTTCATGTCTGTATAGATTAATCATGAAATAATTTGCCATGTTATGCAAAAGAAAATCAGGCTAAAGGGCAAAGAGGGGATCCAATTGGAAGGAAGGAGACTGAAATCATGTGGCAAGGAGCGGCTCGCAATCACCAAAAGTGATGACCTGTTCCCACAACCAACACCCACTCATATTTCACAAGCGATGACCAGCGCTCAACAGCTGGTCTAGTAGAAGTCACATAAGCTATAGGCCATGCTTATGGCCCTATCTGAAAACACTTTTTTTTCCAGAAAGGAAAGCAGAGTAAAACTTCTATTTTTTGGTCTCAAGCATATGACAGGCAAGTAAGGCTTCTTTTTTTTTTTTTTTAAAGATTTATTTATTTATGCATACAAGCACTGGGGTACAGGCCAGAGGTGTGGGGGGTGAGAGGATTCACCACAGAGAGCGGGGAGCAGAACAGGCAGATCAACGGAAGTACACTGCTGAGGGGAGCAGTGGGCACAGCTGGAGAGGTCTGCTGCGCCATGTGGGTCCCCTCTCTGGCCGGCAGCAGGGATCGAACTCGTGCTTCAGTGGCTGTGGTTTGCTTCATAATACGTTGCTTAACCCACTGCGCCACCAGAGAGGCCCAAGTAAGGCTTCTTTAACTGAAAAGAAAGAATATCTTAACTTAAATGGTAGTTATCTTGCCAGTGGAGGGTCTGGGCATTAGTGTCTTCTCTGGCCTTTTGACTTGTGGCAGAGTAACTTAGACTAGAGGCCAGAGGATACTTTGAGGTTCGTAGGCCCTCCCTGCAATGCTGGAAAAAGCCAGACATGTAGCCTATAGGATATATTTTGGGATGCCAGATTTAGAGCTCCAGACTAAAGGCATTCAGGCTGGCATTAGAACCAACCATAAAGTCACAAGGAAAACCAGAAAACGTTTCAGAGAAGATTAAGTGTCCAGTGCTGCTCTCCAACAAGATGCTGCTCCAAGCAGCCCATCCAGGGCAGGCAGGAAGAGGTGCCAAGAATGCTCCTGCATTGTGACTGCAAGTATTTGGTGGAGGTGCAACAGTTATGAAGAGCCAAAGTGTTAATTCAGTTTTTAAACACAGCTACCTAGACATCTTGACACACAAAAATGGCTACCTAGACATCTTGACACACAAAAAAAGCACTTTTGGTTTATGATGTTCTTTACAAAATGAATTTAGTATTATAAACAAATGAAGATGGTATAGTGATCTCACCCTCTTTCCTAGAAAAGACACAAGAGGCCCAGGCCCCTGGACAGAAACTGGACAAGGCATTCTTTGTGGGGGTAGCAGAAATAGCACCAAGTCTGTGCTTGGGAGTTAGGTTCGAGTTCACCCTGTTGAGTCCCAGGAGGGTGACACAGGAAAATTCACTATCTGCAACTGTGTCCAAATTTCAAAGTGGAGTGATTAATACAATGACAAAACACATAGGAGTCGCTTTGTAAATACTAACATCCTATACAAACACACTGAGGACTCGTAAACCAAAAAAGGCAAATTCCCGGAGAGAATTTCAGAAATGAATTGAGCAAAGGCAGACAAGTGGACAACTTTAAGGGCTATTCATGTTTAAGTATGTTTGTAAGTAAGTATTTTAAAACTTAATAGTTTATATGTACACCTCATACACTGTGGATCATCTTCCCTTCTAGATGTTACCTGCTCATCCATTCAGCTACTATCATGTGCCAGCTAGTAACACGCACTGGCTAGAACTAGAGTGAAGGTGATAAATGAAGCAGACATGGTTTCTGAGCTCACAACCCAGATAGGGAGACTGACAATAAACAAAGAAACACAAATATTAGATAATTATAATTGTGATAATGAAAGAAACAATCATTATAAAACAACAAAGCAGTGGCCTGTCTAAAGGAGAAGTATTGCCTAAAGCTTTAATTCAATGTCAAAACAATTCAAGCTACTATGTTGTCCAAACAACAAGCAATCTGGCCTAAGGATAACTGTTGGTTTATGACTCCCAAATTTAAATTATTACCTTAAAAACTTATATATAACAGCATCAATAAGACACATACTGTATCCCTATAATATGAAATCAGGACTCCAGTGAGTGAAAATGAAGCTGCTAGAGAGCATCTAATAGGAACTGCACACAGGCATCAGTTCTACACACTGAAGAATAAAACCCGTTACTTATGACATTTGTATTCAAGACTGAGCACAATTACCCACTGTCTCTGCCACTTGACAAGATTCACTTGACAAATATTTACTGAGTACCTATTGTTTGTCAACTTTTCTGCACTCCTGGGTACAATGAACAATGCAGAAAATAAATCAGTGTCCTCATGGAGATGACAAACAGTTGTTTGGACAAACAGTAAAAAAGATAAGCATATACACATTTGAAGGATTCTAGTAAGATGGCAGAATAGAAAGCATCAGGAATCTGCCTCCCCACCTACTGAGTTATTATACTGGCAGAATCTACCTAATATAACTATTTTGGAATTGTGGAGTCTATTGAAGGCTTGCAAATTACAGTAGAAGGCTTGAAGGGTAAACTGAGGTTAAGTTCACTTAACTTCAACCCTAAGCCCAGTAGCAGCTACACATGGTCCGCTCAGGGAACAGGAAGCTCTGCATCTGATCCTGGAGCAACTGGCACACAGTATGAGAATGAAGGCGGACAAAAAGAACTCGGTCCTTCAAATTGGGGATCTGTGATCTAATCACGGATTACTACTGCTGATCACTGAGGTACAAAGGCAGGCAGTCATTATTATAGCAACTCCCCCCATAGCAGCAAGCCTCCACCTCTGTAAGAGGTCACCTCTGTAAGAGGGTATACAAAGGACCAGCATTATTTTAGCCTCTTTATTTTCTCTTTTTCCCCTTTTGGGAGCCAGTAACTAAACAACAGGATATTCAACAGTAACTTAATATACATAGGGGTAATCATAAAGTGAGCACATACATCCAGGCACAAACACAAGTTCAGAAAAGACCTAAGGAGGCCTTAAGCTTATAAATCAGGATGATTCTTGGCACAGAAACAGCCTAGAATCCTGCTCCTCCCTCCCAAATGAAACAGCAAATCCTAGGAAATGAAGAAAATATGATTTGCAGAATTACCATAGTATTAGAATGTATGTCTAGTTTTCAACAAATCAAAAGAATCAAGAAAATCTGACCCATTCAAAGAAAACTAAACCAATATAAACCAGCTCTAACAAAGATCTAAATATCAGAAAAAGATTAAAACAACTATCTAGGGCCTCCCTGGTGGCGCAGTGGGTTAAGCAACGCATTATGAAGCAAACCGCAGCCACTGCGGCACGAGTTCAATCCCTGCTGCCGGCCAGGGAGGGGACCCACATGGTGCAGCAGACCTCTCCTGCTGTGCCCGCTGCTCCCCTCAGCAGTGTACTTCAGTTGATCTGCCTGTTCTGCTCCCTGCTCTCTGTGGTGAATCCTCTCACCTCCCCCACACCTCTGGCCTGTACCCCAGTGCTTGTATGCATAAATAAATAAATCTTTTTAAAAAAAAATAAAACAACTATCTAAAGATACTCAAAAAAACTAAAGAAACATATAGCGAAAGTCAAATTTATATATTTATATATATGGAAGTATAAATAATGGGACAGAAAATCTAAAAAAGAAATAATGGAGCTGAAAACTATAATAACCATGATCAAAAATTCACCAGAGAAATTAAAGAGCAGATTTGAGCAGGCAGAAGAGTCGAGAACTTAAAGATAGAATAATGTAAATCAGTGCCTCTAAGCAACAGGGGAAAAAAGATTGAAGAAAAGCGAACAAAGCATAAGGATCTGTGAGCACATCAAGCAGACCAAGATTATACTGTAGAGTTTCAAAAAGAGGAAGAGAGGAAAAGGGGCTGAGAGAATATTTGAAGAAATATTAGCTAAAATAGTTAAAAACTCCCTAACTTTGACGAAAGCCATGAATACAGATAGTTCCTAACTTATGATTATTCAAATTTATGATGATGCTAAAGTGATTTGCATTCAGTAGAAACCATACTTTGAATTTTGAATTATGATATTTTCCAGTAATAGTGATGTGGGGCATCAGGAGTGACCTGCAGTTCCCTGTCAGCCACATAAGCCACCAGGGTGAACAACAAATACTCTACAGTGTACTGTTTTACCATCATTTTTTGAATATTGTATTTTGTGTTATCATATCCCTTTATGTATACAATGTACCCAGTATGTCTCCTGCTTCTGAGATATTCAATACTGTATTATAAAATATGCTTTATATTAGATGATTTTGTTCAGCTGTAAGCTAATATAAGTGTTCTGAGCATGTTTAAGGTAGGCAAAACTAGGTCATAATGTTCAGAAGCTTAGGTTTATTAAACTCATCTTTGACTCATGATTTCCAACTTATGATGGGTTTATTAGGACATAATTCCATTATAAGTCAAGGAAGATCTATATAATCATCTAAGAAACTCAACAAATTCTAGGTAACACAACCTATAAAAATACATATTGCAATCAATTTTTATAATGACAAAGACAAAGAATCTTGAAAGCTGCAAGAAACAAGTAACTCATCACATAGAAGGGATCTTCAATAGGGTTATACAGATTTCTCATCATAAACTTTGAAGAGTTAGAAGGCAATGGGCCCGTTCAAAGTACTGAAAGAAAAAACTGCCATCTAAGACTCCTATATCTGACAAAACTGTCCTTCAAAGTAAGGGAGAAATTAAGACATTTCCGGATAAACAAAAGCTGAGTGGGTGGGAATGAAAAATGGAAGATAACTGCTATAAAAACCTATGCATAGGCCTCAAAAAAATTAGAAACAGAATTACCATATGATCCAGCTATTCCACTGCTGATTACATACTTAAAAGAACTGAAAACAGGGTCTTGAAAAGATAGCTGTATGTCCATGTTCACAACAGCATTATCTGCAATAGACAAAACATGGAAGCAATGCAAGTGTCCAGCCCAATGAATGAATAAGTAAAATATGGTATGTAGATATATGGGAATATTTTTCATCCTCCAAAAGAAAGAAATTTCTGCACAATGCTACTACTACATGGCTAAACCTTGACAACATTAAGCTAAGTGAAGTAAGTCAGTCACATAAGGAGAAGTTCAGTGTGACTGATTCCACTTGTATGAGATGCTTAGAGCAATTAAATCCATATATATGGAAAGTAGAATGGGGTTGGGTTGCCAGGGGTTGGGGTAGAGAGAGAAGGGATAGGGAATTATTTTTAATGGACACATAGTTTCAGTTTGTAAAATGAGAAGAGTTCTGAAGATGAATGATGGTACAATATTACCAATGTATTTAACACCACTGAACTCTACATTTAAAAATGGTTAAGCTGGCAAATGTTGTTCTGTATATTTTATCACAGGAAGTATGTTATTCACAAAGGACTAAACCTTGAATGCTGTCTAAGTTCATAGCTGAAATCAGGTTATTTCAAATTGTAACAAATTATTGTCTTAATTTCCTTCTGAGTTTAATAAATTATCTACCTATGTCCACTACCTCTCGCTTAGACGACCTATCTTACTGTAATTTATTTAGCATGATTCATCCTGTATGCCAGGTTATTTTTACAACTGAGAAACATTATTGTGAAATTTAACTAGGAAATACCCTTTACTGTGAAGCAGTTTTAAAGATTCTACTTGTAATGCACTGACTTTAATGCCAGTGAGCATACAGGAAGGAATTTCACATACTGAAAGGACTAAGGGAGAAGGAAAGCATAATAACCTGAGAGGGTTTTTCCATTGCCAACTTCTAAGCTTTCATTTAAAAATAGACTAGCAAGTGCCTTATTTTCCCAGTGTCCTAGCAAATACCTCCCTGAGGACATGGCTATGTCTCATCCAGACAGGCCTACAGTAGGCAATCTATTTCACCCACTTTTCCCAACAGATAATCTTCCCCCTTATTTCTCTCTGACAGCCTTTTCAGGATTTAAAAAAAAAAAAAAGGCAAATTGACATTAAAAGAGAAAACACCTTAAAGTGAAAATGTCTTTTACACATTCACCATATTTATTGTCAGAATGTGAACAGCCTATCTTTTTAAACTGCATTTTAACTAGAAAGTTAGGTAACAAACTTTTTCTGGTCATAAAAGCATTAATGAGCTTCGCTACAGAATAGGGTGAAAGCAAGCAAATTTTATAATCAAATTTATGAGTCAGGAGATGAAAGAATGAAGTTTCTTTCCTTCTGGTATAGCAAAATGCCAATGGTTATTGAATTAGGTAATGGATATATGAGGACTCATAGCACTATTCTACACTTTTTTATATTTGAGGATTTCTATAATTCCTCCTTCATGCTCAACTTTACTAAGATGAGACTCAAAAAATGAATAATTAGCTACACTACAAGTATCAACCTCATAAAGTAAAATTAGCTAATAATTACCCCCAACTAGAACAATCCAAAGAACAAACTAATATAAAGGTATGGTAGCATCTGCATGGAGCAGCATTGTAGGTGCAGTCTTGATCTGGACTCTGTTGGATCTGAGACCGGGCAACTGCAGAATAAGTCACCAGATTTTTCCAGGCCTTGTTTCCTGACAGATTTTATGAACAAGCTGGCTCAGAGCCACATTATTCACAAGAGTCTAATCACTACCTCCATTAGAAGCACCTGTTAAATGCAGCTTCAGGGCCCCACCCAGTGCAAACCTTTGTAACAGATAATACAGAAAGGGTAAGCCCTGGGAATCTGGACCCTTAATACCCTCTGTAGGGTCAGAATGATCAGGTATTTCCACCCTTCCACCACTGATGATGGACACCTGCGGTGCTGCGAGCATTCCAGGGTGGGCATGCGCAAGTGGGCGCACCTGTGTGGACACGGGCCTAAATGGGCGGCGTCATGAGGACGCTAGAACGGTGAGGACTAACAGACATAACTGTGAGGACAGACCCATAGAACTGACAGCAGCAGCAGCAGCAGAAAGAGAAGAAGCAGCCGAGAGGGTGAGATGCGCTGGGGGCTGGGAGGCCTGCCAGCCTCCAGGCCCCCCAGCACCCCTGCCTACCATGTACCTGGCCACCTCTACTAAATAAAGCATGAAAAGCCACCAAGAGTTCCAAGAGACTCTCCTTCCTTGACCCGTCTGCCCAGAACCATCCTGAACCCTGCTCCTGTGCCGCCCCCATCCTGCCGCTACACCCTCTAACTGCTCATTTTAATCAGTACTAAAGTTTGGAGCCCCTAAAGATCTTTGTAGTTATCTACCAAGAGAAATATACCATCCTGAGAATATAAGACTTTCTGCCAAACTCCATCCACAGGAACAGAAATAAATGCCCATCCTTCTGCCTCTGTCAGGAGTCCACTGGATGCTCCCAGCAAGGTCCTCCCACCTCAACCCCAATGGTATACTTCACCACCTCCCTCTACCTGGAAATCACCATAACCAACCTTATTCTGCCATTTTGTTTCTGTCAGTCACCACAACAAGTCCAGATCTTCTGAGCCAACTCTGGCTCCCAAACCCAAAACTACTCTGTGAACACCCATTCCTGATTCCATCTTCCACTCCTCCACGTATTTGGGTGGTCTTCTGGGTCAATCATCAGCAAAATGCCCTGTATCTTCAGTCTCATTCTGAATGGTCTGTACCTTCATGCCCCAAAAATGTCTAGCTCCTCTTAAGGACAGATTTCCCAGCAGAAATCTTGAGTGCTGGCTGTTTTCTCTCCCACAGTCCTCTGTATATAAAAAGTCTGTACCTTCCTACCCCAACAATGTCTGGCTCCTCTTAAGGACACAGATGTCCCGGCAGAAGTCTTCAGTGCTGGCTGTTTTCTCTCCCACACCCCTCATATAGGTTCAAAGGTGCAACAGGACAACCTTTACTCCTTACTATTCTCCCCACCCCTCCCTAACACCACACAGCTGTGATCCTCCTTGCTCCTATCAGACTACAGCCCCCACTGCCCTTTCTTGTAATCATCTTCATTTATAAAGAATAATTTTAGATACAGGATTTAATATATAATTCTGGGTTACAGATTTTTCTTTTAATACAAAATTGCACTATTTTGTGGCCATCATTCTTCATTCAATTATTTAACTAATAAACTATTTTTCAGAGCAATTTTATTTTTTTTTAAGATTTATTTATGCATGTAAGAACTGGGGTACACTGCCGAGGGCAGCAGCAGGCAAGGCAGGAGAGGTCTGCCGCGCCATGTGGGTCACTTCCTTGGCCAGCAGCAGGGATCGAACTCATGCTGCAGTGACTGCGGTCCGCTTCATAGCACGTTGCTCAACCCACTGCGCCACTAGGAAGGCCCCGAGAGCAATTTTAGGTTCACAGCAAAAATAAGTACTGAATTCCTATATACTTCCCCATTCCCTCATGTGCACAATCTCTGCCACTATCAACTATACTATGATTGCATCTATATTCTGGTAAACCTATGCTGCTGGACTACAATGTCACCAATGCATCTCAGTTTTTCCCCTCTTTAAGTGGGACAGTAGGACTAGAGAGGACTAAAATAAATATTTCCCTTTCCCCATATAGAAGGCTAGAGGGAACTGAAGTTGGCTATTTCCCTTTCCCTGGGGATATAAGAACCACAATCTGTGTATCATAATTTGTAAATCTCCAATGATTTGATGAAAGAAAAAAAACTCACCCTCTAAAGAGTGACCAAAAAAAAAGAAACTATGCTTCTTTCAGATGCTTTTATATATTACAGAATACTACAAAATATAATATCACAGTCACAGTCCTTCCTTCCTCTGAAAATGTGGTAGAAAGCACTATATATGCTAGCATCTTAACCCAGAAGTACATTTTTATTTCTAACATAATCTTTTGCCTGTTTTATGACTGACAACTTTGAGTGAAATCATAATATACAGATGTCGAAATAATACTTAAAGTAGTTTAAGCTTGTTATCATATGTAGTTAATGTGGAAAGAAAAAACATTAATAACAATTACTAACATTTTTAGTGTTTGTAATGTGCCAGACACTGGACTACATACTTCATATTCATGATCTCATTTCATCTTCATAGCAACCCTATCAGACAGGTATGGAAGTTATTTCTATTTGCTTATAACTAAGAAAAGCAGTTGACGTCACATAGCTAGCAAGTGGCAGAACAGAGATTTGAACCAGTTATTCAGACTTGAATGTGCACATTCTTAACTCTCAATTGCATCATATAGGGGGCCATGTTAAAAAAAAAATCCTTTAGTTGGAACCTTAAACAGTAAGGATTCTAATACTGTCTAGCAGGTTTACAGATTCCTACAGTCGGTCCCAATCACTCAAACAATACAAAGGCCTTTATGCAATAACTGAATGTAAACCAGCTAACTGCTTAACAGAAAGCTTCACCATTTTTTTTAAAGATTTATTTATTCCTGCATACAAGAACTGGGGTACAGGCCAGAGTCCAGGGAGGTGAGAGAATTCACCAGAGACAAAGCAGGGAGCAGAACAGGCAGATCTACCAAAACACGCTGCTGAGGGGAGCAGTGGGCACAGCAGGAGAGGTCTGCTGTGCCATGTGGGTCCCTGCCCTGGCAGGCGGCAGGGATTGAACTCGTGCTGCAGTGGCTGCGGTTCGCGTTGCTTAACCCGCTGTGCCACCAGGGAGGCCCAGCTTCACCATTTTAAGTGAACCTAGATTATAACATGTAGGGTCAGAGGAAAAATTACCAAGCTTTTCCACCCTCCCGCCATTGGTGTGATGAAGGACACCTGTGGTGCTGCACACAGGCCTAAGTGGGCATGCGCAAGTGGGCGCACCTGGGCTTAGACATGGGCGTATAAGGACGGCATCAGGAGGACGCCAGCAGAACGACAACGCGAGCAGAACCGGAGCAGCAGAGCAGCTGAGAGAGTGAGATGCACCGGTACCCCTGCCTGCCATGTACCTGGTCACCTCTGACAATAAAAGTATAAAAAGCCACCAAGGGCTCATGGACTCCTCCTTTACCCCATCTTCCCGAATCATCGAGAACTTGCTTGGTGCTCCTTACTGGCACTACATAACACCACACAGAATTTTTTTTTTTTATTAATTATATTTGACATCATTTGTAGTCCCCAGGGAGTACCCACCACCATTTCACCCGTGCACCATCACCTCAGTCCCTTGTGCA
>JAGFMF010011456.1:277776-314137 GCA_019455555.1 Galemys pyrenaicus
CATAATGGTTGGATTAGCTTGCATTCCCACCAGCAGTGTACCAGGGTTCCTTTTTCTCCACATCCTCGCCAGCATTTGTTGTTGTTGGTTTTTTTAATGACCACACAGAATTTTGAACCAGTACTAGTTTCCTAATAATGTAGACTAACTACTACTCACATATGCTTGGAAATATTTACATCTCCTGTAGGGTTAGAGAAATCGGGTCTTTCCACCCTCCCGCCACTGGTATAATGATGGACACCTGCGGTGCTGCGCCCATGCCTAGGAGGGCATGCACAAGTGGACGTACCTAAGTTCGGACACGGGCTTATATGGGTGGCATCATGAGGACGCCAGTACCGACCAACACAAGCAGCCACCAATGCAAGCAGCAAGTACCACCAACCAGCAGCAAGGAGAGTAGCAGCAGCAGGAGGTACAGGACACCAGTAGCAAAGCAACTGAGAGTGTGAGATGCGGTGGGCCTCTGGCCCCCTGGCATCCCTGCCTGCCATGTACCTGGCCACCTTTGAAAATAAAAAGTATAAAAGCCACTGAGGGCTCCAAGACTCCTTCCTTTACCCTGTCTGCTAAGAACTATCCAGAACCTGCCCAGTGTGCCGCCCTTCCTGCCACTACACTCCCTTCAAAGCTTTTAAGTTCCTGGTACAAACATGACCTTACTTAGTAAGTACTAACTCAGACTACTGGTAAGCAATATTTATTCAATTCTGCTATCATCAGCATACCTGTCCCTCCACTAAGCACTTCAGGAGCCAAGTCTCAGGTTGTGGTGAACATAAGATGAGAGGGAGAGCAAGGTAGAATCCAAAGGTATTTGTTGAATTATTGACATTGGTTCCAAACTAAATTTCATCCCTATGCCAATAGTCTTCCAGAAAAGATAAATGAAGGCTTCATTTCTGCTAAAATCGTAACATTACCTACCAAAGAAAGGTCTCGTGGGCCTCCCTGGTGGCGCAGTGGGTTGGGCAACGCACTGTGAAGCAAACCACAGTCACTGCAGCACAGGATCAATCCCTGCTGCCGGCCAGGGAGGGGACCCACATGGCATGACCTATGAGACCTCTCCTGCCTCGCCCACTGCTGCCCTCAGCAGTGTATTCCAGTCAGTCTGCCTGTTCTGCCCCCTGCTCTGTCTCTGGTGAGTCCTCTCACCTCCCATGACTCTGGCCTGTACCCCAGCTCTTGTGTGCATAAATAAATAAATCTTTGAAAAAAAAACAAAGAAAGGTCTCTTACTGGATGGAAGTGAGAAATAACACTGCTGACATTAAGAGAGACATACAACTCCTGGAAGGGTTAACTACCAAAGACAAGAGTTTTGACTAGAAAGCTGTAGCATATGGATCCATTGGTAACATTTTTCTTTAAATCAATGTACAAGAAATTAAGTGTATCCTAACTATGCACAACCACACAGAACTCACTTAAAAATTATCTCCAGAATCATCCCCATATTGTGTACAACATTTTATTGCAGTTGTCAGTAAATTTTTAAAACTGAAATTTCTCTATCACCAAAAGGAAAAGCAATCTTTTTTCTCCCTCCTTTGTGACCATACTGTAAATGCTCTGGGAACACCCTTCCCTGGCCTAGCAGGCAAGAGAGCAAACCATTCCACATAGACTTTTAAATCAAAAGGTGCAAGACAGAGAAGTTTTAAACAATGGGTACCTAGCCTTGCTTCTCCAACGTGTAGTTAGAAATCAAGGAAATGGGGCCTCCCTGGTGGCGCAGCGGGTTAAGCAACACACTATGAAGCAAACCGCAGCCACTACAGCATGAGTTCGATCCCTGCTGCTGGCCAGGGAGGAGACCCACATGGCACAGCAGACCTCTCCTGCCTCACCCGCTGCTCCCCTCAGCAGTGTGTTTCAGTCCATCTGCCTGTTCTGCTCTCCGCTCTGTCTCTGGTGAATCTTCTCACCTCCTACGACTCTGGCCTGTACCCCAGCTCTTGTATGCATAAATAAATAAATCTTTTAAAAAAAAATCAAGGAAATGATTAAACCCTAGCGTTTGCCCTCCCCCTATAGACTGGGGAGCTGTATTGCTCTTAAGAAAAGATCCCTACCTATTCTTATTAAGGTAACGTAGGAAATTGAAAGATCTAAGCCTAAAGATGAAAAGCAGAAGCCCCCACTCCAAGAATAATTACAGGTTTTTTTTTTAACTTCAATGACTCATTGTTCCTATCTATAGAAACTAAATTCAATCTTGTGATTGTTGGAACAGTTCTCACAGAATAAAACCTGTCAGACTGTGTCCCAGGTTCAAATCCTCACTTTATCTAACATAAACTCTTTTGTCTATCACAGAAACTTTTATTCCAGTTAACACCTTTTCTCAGAGCATTTCTTTCTCTCTCTCTTTTTTTTTTTTTTTTTGTTTTAAAGATTCATTTTTATTTATGATACAAGAACTGGAATGCAGGCCAGAGGTGGGGGTGGCGAGAGGATTCACCAGAGACAGAGAGGAAAGAACAGGTGGCTCTACCAAAATACACTGCTGAGGGGAACAGCAGGAGAGGCAGGAGAGGTCTGCTGGGCCATGTGGGTCCCCTTCCTGGCTGGGGATCAAACTCACACTACAGTGGCTGTGGCAGCCCCACAGCATGGTGCTCAACCCCTTGCCCCACCAGGGAGGGCCACCAGAGTTATCTTTTATAAACACAGTCCTATTAGTGCTATACCTGGCTGAAATTCTACAATGGCTTCTCACCATTCTTAGGATAAGCTCCAATCCTTGGCATGACCTATGAGGCCTAGATGGTCTCACTTCTGCCTACCTCTCCAACTTCATCTCCTTGATTCTCTCCCTCCTTTCTGTTCTCCAATCCCAAAGGAGAGCTTACATTCCATGAGTTCTGAGACCATGTTTACTTGCTCATGCTGAATGTCTAGCAGTGCCCAACACATAGCAGATTCTAGATAAATACATGTTGAAAAATAAGGCTGACAAAACTACTGTAGCATTTAAATAGAAGGCAAAGAAAAACATTAACTATGAGTGGTGGAGGTGCATTTATACTTGTTTGTATCCTAGGTGGCTAGCACAGGGCTTAGAAACAGTGAGGCTAGGGGCCTCCCTGGTGGCACAGCAGGTTAAGCAAGGTACTATGAAGCAGACTGCAGTCACTGCAGCATGAGTTCGATCCCTACCGCCGGCCAGGGAGGGGACCCACATAGCGCAGCAGAGCTCTCCTGCTGTGCCCACTGCTCCCCTCAGCAGTGTGTTTCAGTCTATCTCCCTGTTCTGCTCCCCGCTCTGTCTCTGATAAATCCTCTCACCGCCCATACCTCTGGCCTGTGCCCAGTTCTTGTATGCAGAAATAAATAAATCTTTAAAAAAAAAAAAAGAAACAGTGATGCTGAAAAATGTTTGTTAAGTCAGTTTATATACCAGACAAATATGATGAAATACAATACTGGTACTCTATGTCTACTGAGCTTTGCAGTGCTGATTAACAATGCCACTTAAGTATCCCATTTAGGTATTTATCTTTCCTCTCATCCCCAACCCCAAACTGTGGGTGACCAAAGGTGTAACCCCATGCTTGAAGAAAAGTGAACTGCAAGACAGAGCTGGAAAATGGCTATAGAGTTGACCATATGTTCTGAGAAGCAACACATCAAGACTTGGGAGCAATAACGCTCTCGGAATAAGCTCTCCATCTATATTTTGTGTCTGACTTTGCAATATTCTTTGTCCAACAGATCTTCCAGTAACAAGACACAAGTTCTTCCTATTCTCAAGGCTTCACACATATCCTCCCCTCTCCCCGGTAGCTCTCTTCACTCAGTTCAACTCCAATTCAGGCCTTAAGCTCTCAGATAAACATTTTTTCTTCAGGGAAGTCTCTATCTTTCCTCTTCTCCCTCCCCTGCCAAATGACCCCATTATATAATCTCATAGCACCCTCTACAGTCCTTCCTAGTGTGTACCACTACTAGGAAGTGGTGCCATAATTATTTTATTTATTTATTTATTTATTTATGCATACAAGAGCTGGGGTGTGGGTCAGAGGTGGGGGGGGTTGGGAACGGGGGGGGGTGGGGGGGTAAGATGATTCACCAGAGGCAGAGTAGGAAGCAGAACAGACAGATCTACTAAAATACACTGCTAAGGGGAGCAGCAGGAAAGACAGGAGAGGTCTGCTGCACCATGTGGGTCAGCTCCCTGGCTGGGGATCGAACTCATGCTGCAACGGCTGTGGATAGCTTCATAGTTCTGAGACTGAATCCCTTGCGCCACCAGGGAGTCCTCTCACAACCATAATTAATAGTAATTCTCTATTTGCTGACTATCTCCTTTGTTGGACTTAGAAGCAATTTGTGGACAAAGGTGTCTGATTCAACCACATTTGTATCCCCAACACCTAGCACATTGCTGGTACAGAATATATGTTCAATAAATATCTGCTAAATGAAGGAATGAATGAAATATATAGATAAGCACTACATAAAATTGGCTCTGCCCTTACTATTGCATAAATTTCTCACCATTGCTGCGACTATTTCTTCCTCTATAAATGAAGATAATTGTTCCTTCTTTACAGAGTTATTGTGAGGATTGAATAATCCAATAAGTGCTTAGCATAGTGCCTGGCACGTAACAGTGACTGACTCTTATTATAATTCTTAAAGAATGGCGAGAAAGAACAATGTGTATAGTAGGAAAGGCACATTCCATGCTCTTGGTTAAGGCAGAAACAGCTCCCATTATGCAAACATACAATTGCAAATCTGAATAAAATAAATATTTTAAGTATTCTATAGGAATGTATTATCTAAAAGAACTCTGAAACAAATCTGTTTATAAATTCAAGAATCTTTTTTTGAATAAGAAGTGATCATGCATTTGCATGGTTTGCATACTCTTATATACAATGTTAGGTTCTTTCAAAGCAAAGCACACCAGAATCCATTACTTCCAGGCAGCAAGGTTCCAAATCTAGGCTTTAAAACTTAATCAAACTGTGCTGACCTTCACCCACAACACTGAGCTAAAGCAACAGGCTTTTGCACTTAAGACAACTCTCCTTCCTTCCGAGTAGAAAAATCTATGCCTCGATGAGAAATGTCCATTCACTCTGGTGTTCTCTAGCATCACAGTGCCACCTCCCACCTTTTTCTGGTACATTCTGTATTACCAATATATTTCCTTTAATTTTGTTTGGGTCCTTTCTTAGATTTTTCAACTTTGGAAAAATCTTTTAATTTATCCAAGCCTCCATTTCTTCACGTGTAAAAATGGAACTGAAACAGGACTTAAGAAAGTTGCCTCTTAGGGCCTCCCCTGGTGGCGCAGTGGGTTAAGCAACTCACTACGAAGCAAATCGCAGCCACTGCAGCACGAGTTCGATCCCTGCTGCCGGCCAGGGTGGGGGACCCACATGGTGTGGCAGACCTCTCCTGCTGTGCCCACTGCTCCCCTCAGCAGTGTACTTCTGTTGATCTGCCTGTTCTGCTCCCCGCTCTGTCGGTGGTGAAACCTCTCACCCCCCCACACCTCTGGCCTGTACCCCAGTGCTTGTATGCATAAATAAATAAATCTTAAAAAAAAAAAAAAGAATACCATTAAAAAAAAAAAGTTGCCTCTTAGCTAAAACTGATACAGCATATACATCTCCTTTAGCACATGGGAACTATTACTGTATTACTGTCTCAATCATATCTCTAATCAATCTACAATCCAGAAAAAAATTATAATAAAGATCCTTTCCAGTAGTGTAAAATTTTTGTTTTTAGTTTGTGTCTTCTACAATCAAAGAAACTCCCACCTACCCTATTAAACAATACTGAAATAAAATGTATAACCCCAAAGGAGCTCCAAATATTACAACAGAAAAAAAAATTAACAAATTAGGTAGTACTCTCCTAAAAAAGATTAATTCAGCAAAACACAACTTATGTGCATGAGTTTATAATGCATTCATTTAAAGATGATGTATAAACTTCAGTCAAGTGTTAATCTGGAAACCTCACTTACATCACTTTTGGGAGTAACAGGGTACCATCCCAGGAAATCCCAACAAGGAGCAGTATTGGGTCATACTAATCACCCCTGACCACGGTCCAGTTATGACCCTACTCCTTCTTTCTCCACTCCCTCCCATAAGCTTCAAGAGAACTAGAAAGCATCCTGACCTTAGGAAAAGTTGGGAGACCTCTGTATGTTGATAAACTATGCTATTATAAGGCTCCACATTATCTTTTAAATATAAATTCTTTAACAAGGGCCTCTTCAAAGGCAACCCCTGTATGAGAATGAGCATAGGATTTACATAGGTTCTATAAGGTTACCTCCCCTACTTAGTTGCTATGGGTAATTTCAGCTTCCATAACTCTGCTGGAAATATATGGTGATACCACCTACTTTACTCTGTGATGGTAAGGAGTGGGAGATGGCTACAACAGCCATTCTGATGGGTACTCAATTCTGCTCCATAGCCTTCAAAAACAACAAACAAACAAACAAAAAACTGGATCATCTTTGCTAATTCTAACTCTGTATCACCAAGTTAAAGCTGCCACTTTCCTAACAAGTGACTTCCTCTTTGCCTGTTTTAGGTAACACACTCCTTAAGTCCCTGCCCTTCCCCTACTATTGTACAATTTTAGGCAAATGCCTTAAAATTCCTAGCATTTGAGTCCTCTGGTGAGGTTCCCAGGTTAACCATTGACTAAAGTTTATAGTCCTAAGAGGACCTGCTTTAAAGAAAGGCATTATAAAAACATACATACATAAATTGTGTTTTGCTGAATTAATCTTTTGAGGACCACCTTTTTTGTTAATTTTTTTCCATTTTCCAACCTCTCAATCCCCTAAGAGAAGCAAGATTTATGGTAATGTGTGTATATGAAAACCGGAAGTTACTTCAAAAGTAACTGTTCAACTCAGATCATTCTACTAATAGCTTGAGAACTGAAAAGAGAATTCTACGGGTACCGTTTGAGTAACTACTATCTGCCAGACACTGAGTACCTTCCGTGCTTCCATCTCACTTATTCTTCCCAATCATCTTATTAGTGGTGTTATTATTCACAAACTTACACCAAGGACACATGAAGTATAAGATAATCGCCCAAAACGGCACAAGAGCGAAGATTAAAGATACCTACAACAGCAGATATTCCGCGGGCACTCTAATCTGGACTCTCCCCTGCCTTCTGAAAAATGGTATTTCCCATACTAATCTAGACTCTCCAAACAGGAGACTAAAGTGCCACCGGCCTCCAGGGCTTGAGCCTTGGTCACGCCCCTGCACTCGGCGGGGCTCCGTGTGTCAGGTAGGAGCCGACCCACAGGTCTTGCCCCCTCGAATGCCAGGGCCGCTTCACTGACCCCATTTCCAGGGCAAGCCCAGACTCCTACACCTCAGCGACGGCTCGGGATCGCCAAGAAGAAACACCAGAGTCAAGACTCTCAAGTCTTGAACCGAATCCTCCAGAGTTGTGACGCCGGGGGCAACCGGCAGCCGCCCCTCAGAGTCAAGGCCTCCGCCCGGCCTCCACACCTGTTTCCCTCTCCTCCCAGGGCCAAGAATTAACCCGAGTCGGGACACGCCCACACGCCGCAGATCTGGGCGGGACCCTAAACCCCTCAGCACAGAGCTATTTTCTTTTTCAGTCCCTACCTGAGTGCCGCAGAGAACATGGTCAATCAACTCCATCCTCCCGCCTCGGAAGTGACGTAACACCTAGCGCGCGTGTCTCTGTCCAATCCCAGCCTTCAGGCTGCGCGTGCGCGCCGGGCGGGCGTACCTCGAAGTACAGGTAAGATGGGCTGGACCCTGAGGTCTAAATGGCATCTCCTACCTAAGTGCTTCCTTCCATCTTCTGGAGGCGAATTCGGAAGACTGTGTTTTGGGTTCCGCGTTTTAGCAATGGAGGGGGTGAGGAGGGTGATAGTGGGGGACAAAATAGGCCCTAACGCTACAGTTAGCAAGAATTATTATAAAACCACGGTAATTAAAACTGACTTAGGGACAAAGAAAAATTTAAAATAATGGCGAATACTAGAGATGGCAGAAACAAACCCATAAGTAGGTAGTCACTTTACCCCCACCCCAAAGAAGCCACCATAAAGCAGTAGGAAATTTCTTTTTCAATTGATAATACTAGCAATTAAAAGTCAATTGGAGGAAATGAGCCTTGATGCTACACCATACCAAAAAAAAAAAAGAAATCAATTCAAGATGGATTATAGACCTGAGTGTGAAAGGTAAAGCTCTGGAAAAGATCAGCATTATATTGTGATCATAGAATGGGAAAAGACTTTAGAAGGACACAAAAAATATCAATCGTAAAGGGCAAAGTTAATTTGGCATCATTACATTTGAGACCTGGGAAGACACGATTAAAAGAATAAGAGAACAAGCAATTAAATAGATAAAATACCTGTAATACATAGATTTGACAGTAGCTCTTTTAAGAATATACAATTCTTGGGGCCTCCCTGGTGGTGCAGTGGGTTAAGCAACGCACTATGAAACAAAACACAGCCACTGCAGCACGAGTTCAATCCCTGCCTCCAGCCAGGGAGGGGACCCACATGGAGCTGTCACTGCTCCCCTCAGCAGTGTGTTTCAGTCAGTCTGCCTGTTCTGCTCCCCACTCTGTCTCTGGTGGATCCTCTCACCGCCCACCTCTCTGGCCTGTACCCCAAGATAAATAAATAAATCTTTTAAAAAAAGGAATATACAATTCATACAAATATATTTTTTGTTAAATAAGTTAACCCATTTATTAGCGACTAGCAGTATTTCAAATGGTGGGACTTCTGCTCTTTCAATCCTTTCATTCTTCTGATAGCAGACTTGACTTTGACAGCAGAAATCATATGGGGTCTAGGCACCACCAGGTACCATTTTCATATAGGAGCCACAGTGCCACATCTTCACAGCTCATCATCTTGGTTTTGACTCAAAAGGAGCAAGTACTTGGGGTACTGGCGGATTTCAATTTTCTTCACTATTTTCCTGAGGCACCACAAATTCTAACCTTTTTGATATATTTGGCCATGTCACCACAAACTATGTCCCAATCCCCGAGAGGAAGAGTAAAGACATTTTTTGAAAGACCTTAAGTGGTAGAAGAGGCAGTATGGAAAAAAGATGTTGAGAGAATAGTGGGTGAATTCTCATAGTTCAGAAGTTGAAAGATGGTAAAAGTATAAAAAAATCCCCCTGTACTCCACACACCCACTTCAGTGTCCCCTAGGTATGCTCTTAGTTATATGTGTCCTTACAGATTTATCTTATGCATAATGGATTATGTATATATTCAGCATCATCCCTTGTTATACAAGCAGTATACTGTTATGTTCTGTATGTTGCTTTTATTCACTTTAGTCCATTGATAAGGAAATCCTCACTGGTTATCGAGAAATTCTATAAATAGGCAATTTTATTTTTAATTAATTGTTAACTTTTCAAATAATATACTCATATGTTTCCTATTGATATCTTCAGTTTATGTACTCTACAATCCCTCTTCACTATTCTGGAAACTTTAGACTTCTGCTTGCCAGTTTACAGAGTGTGAGTATACCAGCAATAAACCCAAGATGATCCTTAGTCCTGCAAGACTGAGCCAGTTTCCTGGGAAACATTTTCCAGACCTACTATCCCATTAGCCAGCCCACACTTCACTCCTGCTTGCAGTTGTTCTGGAAACAAGACAAAACATTTCAATATTTTTGTAGCCAATTTGAGCTGGATCTTATTCAAATGCAAGTGTAAGAACTCTAACTTCCTGGCCAGGATATTATACAAATAATCCCACTACTTAACACAGTACCATGACCTTCCATGAAAATAGGACAAGGAATTTCTGTTCCCATGACGACAGAATAGGCACAGTGTTCCCTAATCCTCTTGCTAAGTATAACTAAAAGCCCTGGACATTATATATAAACAAGGATAAGAAGACTATGAAAAGTGGAGAGAGGATAGACTGGATAGGGACTTTGGAACCCAAAGAATAACACAGTGGTAAGTTCCCTGGGTTTTTGTTTTGCATGATTATCCCAAATCGGGTAATGGAAATGCCAACAGGTAAAGACAAAACCTCAAAAAAACCTGTTCTCTCTAACCAATGGATCAAAAAAGAGGAAACCTAGGAAGACAGAAAACCTTTACCCAATAATGACTCCACTACTACCAAAACTACATTAAAGTACACACACACACAAACCTTCAGCCCCATAACTTTCTCTACCAGCAGAGCTTGAGGGGAAGGCTCAGTTTCTACCCAAAATAGGCTATAAAGAGTAGTCACTGGGCCTCCCTGGTGGCACAGCGGGTTGAGCACCGCACTGTGAAGCATCCAAGGTACAGCAGCACATGTATGATCCCCGGCCAGGGAAGGGACCCACATGACACCGCAGACCCTTCCTGCCTCACCCGCTGCTCCTCTCAGCAGTGTATTTCTCTCAATCTGCCTGTTCTGCTCCCCATTCTGTCTCTGGTGAATCCTCTCATCTGTGACTGTGGCCTGTACCCCAGCTCTTGTATGCATAAATAAATTTTTTAAAAATCTTAAAAAAAAAAAAAAAAAAGAGTTGTCACTATCTCCTTCCTATTCTGTGGTTATGGTGCCAGAGGAGGCCAGGTAGAGAGCTGGAACTTTCATTCCCATTGGCAGTAAGGAGGCTGTCATCCAGCATGGTGTTAGGGGAAATCACACGTTGAACCTGGATTTCATCACCACTTGATGTTAAGGAGGCACTCCTCCCCTTCAGCGGTGTCAGAGGGGGCCAAATGTAGAGTCAGAACCTTTACCACTGCTCAGCAGCATCAGGGCTACCTCCTGTCCCACATATTAATGACAACAGTAACTAAGTACCTTGTCCTCTACCAGCCAGCATAATAGTATCAGTGGGGACCTACAGGGAAGCCTGAGCTCCCACTTGCACCTAACAATGATAAATCCAAGTATTGATGACAGTCAAGTGGGAAAACCTGAACTTCCCTCCACCTGACAATAATAAAGAGAAAACTCCCTTCCCCTGCCAAAGTGATATGAGAAGTGCACTAAAACACAAGATTTAAATAAGATCCAGAATCTATGATCACCCCCAAAGCCCAGTTTTCATTAAAAAAAAAACTCATCATAACAAGAAACAGGAAGATTTAAGCTAGAATAATAAAACACAATCAACAGTTGCCAAAACAAAGATGACAGATGTTTAAAATAACTGAAAAGGATTTTAAAGCAGCCACCATAAAAATGTTCCAATAAGAAATCACAATGATGTTTGAAACAAATGAAAAAATAGAATGTCTCAGCAAAGAAATGTGGACAGGAAAGACCCAAATATAAGTTTTACAACCAAAAAGTATAACAACTGAGATTAAAACTTGATGGATGCAACAAAAGAATGAAGAGGACACAGGAAAGAGTCAGATGCTTGAAGCTATCACAATAGAAATTATGCAATCTGAGGAATAAAAATAAAATAGATTGAATAAAATGAATAGATCCTCAGGAATATATGGGATAAAACAAAAGATATAGCATTTTTGACTTTAGAGTTGTAAAAGAAGAGGAGAAAAAGAGTAGAACTGAGAAAGTATTAAAAGAAATAATGGCTGAAAATATTCCTAAATTTGGCAGTAAACAATCCTACAAATTCAAGAAGCTATTGCAACCCCAATCCAGTAAGCCCAAAGAACCCATGCCAAGGTACCTCATAATCAAATTTATCAAAACTAAAAACAAACAATCTCAAAAGCATCCAGAGAGAAACTGTACATTATATGGAAGAAAAACTATTCTCCTGACAGCAGATTTCTCATTAGAAATGCAGAAGGCCAGGAGAAAATAGAATATTTCTCAAGTGCTAAACGAAAAGAAATGTCAAGCCCAAATCCTATATCCAACAAAATTATCCTTTTGCTTCCACCAGGGACCAGCACAGCCACTGTAGGGCAGAAGCCATGGGTCTGCACTAGCCTCATGGCTGTGGGCCTCAACAAGAGCCACAAGGTAACCAAGAATATGAGCAAGCCAAGACACAGCCACCACCATGAGCACCTTACCAAGCCCAGAAAATTCATGCAGCACTATGAGCACTGCATGATGAAGCTGTTCAAGGACAAGCAGGCCCTCAAGTTGATCAGGGAAAGGGTGGGAACACACATGCATGCCAAAAGGAAGAGAGAAGAGCTGAGCAATGTCTTGGCTGCTGTGAGGAAGGTGGGATCCAAGAATGACTGAGACCTCCATTTCTTATGCATAAATAAAATTTTCCAAGGCAAAAAACATCTTTCAGGAATGAGAGGAATATAAAGACATAAAGGGAAAGAATGAGAATTTGTTGCCAATAGACCTATTCAACAAAAATGGCTAAAGAAAATGTTCAAAACAGAAAAAAAATTATAAAAGAACGATTCTTAGAACATCAGATTCTAGGATGTAAAAGAAATAAATTTGAGAGTAAAAAAATGGTTGAGCAATATAGGCTTCCTTTCAAATTTTCTAAATTATATTGAATTGTTAAAGCAAAAGTTATTATACTTTCTTGTATGTTTTCCAGTATATGTAAAAGAAATTTTTAAAAACAATTATAAGTGGGACAATAAAGAGAAATATTTTCTGCACTTCACTCAAACTAGTAAAATGTAGATGCCAATAGACTCTGATAAATTATATGAATATATACTGTGTATATCACAGTATGTATCACAGATACATACCCAGGACCCAAAGCAACCACTTGAAAGACCTACAAGCAGTGATATAACCACCTACTCATGATAAAAACACTCAACAAACTAAGAATCTACGGGAACTTCCTTAAGATAATAAATATCAGCTAAAACACTCCCCTTACCCTCTACCCCCACACACTCCTAGTTATCCTCAATCCTAATAATGAAAGACTAAACTAAGACTGGGCAGAACAAGGATGCTTTCACCTACATTTTTCACTTATGGAACATAATACTAGAAGTTCTAGACAGGCAAGGAAATGAAATAAAGACTATACCAATTAAATAGAAAAGAAGAGGTTTCACTCTCCCTATTTTGCAGATGACATGTTTGTTATATAGAAAATCCCAAGGAATCAGTAGGAAAAAAGTCCTAGAACTATATGAATTTACTAAGTGAAACTCTCAGGATACAAAACTCAGTCATATTTCCATATACTAGCAACAAGCATATGAAAATCAAAAAACACAATACCACTTACAATCACTCACAAAATGAAAATATGTAGGTGTAAATATAACAAAAACAAGTACAGGACTTACATGTTGAAAACTACAGAACATTAATTTAAAAAGATTAAATGGAGAGACATAACCAACTTCAGGGTGGAAGACTCAATATAGCAAATATGTAAATTCTCTCTAATTTTATATTTAATGCAATTTCATGAAAATATATCAAGAGGGCCTCCCTGGTGGCACAGTGGGTTAAGAGTTGCCCTGTGAATCATCAACAGCCACTGAAGTGGGAGTTCAGTCCTTAGCCAGGGAGGTGACCCACATGGGCACAGCAGAATTCTCCTGCCTGGCAGCTGCTCCCTTCAGCAATGTACTTCAGTCTGCCTATTCTGTTCCCCACACTGTTTCTGGTGAATCCTCTCAACCCCCAAGCCCCTTCCACTGACCCCTCCCCACCCCACCTCACCCCCCCCACACACGCCTCTGGCCTGTACCCCAGGTTCTTGTATGCATAAATAAATAAATCTTTTTTTTTTAAAAAAAATACATCAAGATATTTTGAGGATATAGAAAAGATTATTTTCTTTTATTTATTTATTTTTTGCCTTTTGACCCCCATCATCCATTTCCTGTACTCTTCCCCAGCACTATTCTCCCTCAGCTCCCCAATCTCTGGCAACTACTAATCTGTACTTTGTATCTACGATGACGTTTTTTTGATTTAAGATTCCACATATAAGAGAGGTCACGCAGTATTTGTCATTTACTAGATAATGATATAGAAAAGATTGTTTTCAAGGGTATATGGGAAGTCAAGGGAGCTAAAATAATTAAAACAAATTTGAAAAATAATAATGGAAGGAATCACTCTACTTGATTTTAAGTTTTATTAAATAGTTTGAGACTCGGTGGTAATATCTGAGGTTGGAAAATCCATGGACAGAATAAAGAACCCAGAAATAGCTACACACAACTGTGTGAACTATTAGATCTATTAAAGAAGCTAAAACAAAAATGGTAAAAATACCAAATCCTGAAAGAATGCAGAGAAAGTTGATTTTTCATAAACTGTAAGTTTATGAAACTGTAAGTTTCATAAACTGAAAGTTGATTTTTCATAAAATGTAAAACGGTACAACCTCTCTGGAAAACAGTTTGATAGTTCTAAAAATAAAACTAAAGAAAAAATTAATTACAACCCAGTAAGTACATTTACCCCAAAGAAATGAAAACTTATGAACAGACAAAAGCTGAGCATAATTGTTCAGAGAAGTTTTATTTGTAGTAACGAACTGTAACCAACAAAATTGTCCCTCATGATTAAGTAAACTGTGGCAATTCATACCAAGGAATACAACTCAGCAAGGAAAAAGAATGGACTATTGATATATGCAATAATTTTGTTAGGGGGAAAGGTAGTCCTGAATGGATTATGGGTGTGTGTACTCCAACCCCCACTACAGACCATCAGTGTTCCAGAACCACAAATCCGATAAGATGATTATCGAAGAGTGGATCACTGGGACCTGAGGGTGGAGTTAAGCAGCCAGGCTGGCTATAAAACTAGAGGTGAGCCCTAGGCTCGCCCCTTCCTTTGGGAGCGATCTCTCTGCCTTTGGAGCCATCTCATTCGACTCAAAGCCAGCTCTCAACGCGCCATTGCTTAAATCTGGTAAATTATTTGTGGATTTGTATCCCTTTCTTTTTCCTTTTTCTTTCCTTTTCTTTCCTTTTTCTTTCTTTTTCCTATTTTATTCCCCTTTCTTTCATAAAATAAAACGTGCTAATAACTTTTGCCACGTGTACCTGGAGTTGGGACTTTTAAGTCTTCTCAGCTCGCGGGTAAAAAACCCAGTGTGGGAAACCCATTTTATATTAGGGTTGCCCTGTAACACTAATATCTATAATTCATTCAAAATAAAGTCTAATCTAGAAAGGACAGATACTGGTGTCTCGCTCCCTGGTGGTACAGAGGTTAAAGTCTCAGTGCTATCAAGCTATCACAAGCCACTGCAGCACGGGTTCCATCCCCAGCCAGGAAACTAACCAATATGGCACAGCAGACCTGTCCTATCTCGCCCACTGCGCCCCTCAGCAGTGTATTTCAGTTGATATGCCTGTTCTGCTCCCCACTCTGTCTCTGGTGAATCCTCTCAACCCCCACATCTTTGGCCTATACGCCAGTTCTTGTATGCATAAGTAAGTAAAAATAAATAAATCTTTTAAAGATAAATGAAGATAATAAAGTGTGAGACCAATGGCGATAACACTTAATCACTGCCAAATAAATTAGTGCTCAATAAATTGGAGCTAAGGCTTTTAATTGCTCTTGGTGGTGGAGTTGTTGTAATACTATTTAGGATACATAACCACATTTTCTTCTGATGAGGGCAGAAAGAGAAACATGTTTCAGTGGTAACTACATAGGTTACTTATAGCTCTAAGAACTTTCCTACTAGTGACAGAAACACTAACATCCACCCCAGAGATCTTTTAATAGAATCTGTTTACTTCTGGTATGTGCTTTGTTTGATGCTGCTTGGAGACTGGGAGATGATGCAAAGGACTGAGGCGGAAAAAAAAATCCTAATTGAGCTGCAAGGAAAGATCGCCACCTTCCCTCAGCATCTGGAAATGAATCAGTAGTTGGTGTGCAACCTCTATTTGCATATGTTAAATCATCTTCCTTTCAAAGACGCCTTGGTGAGCATAAATGTTATGGTGGAGTACTAACTAGTCAGAAGAAAAGCTGGGAAGTGCAAACAGAAGAAAAACAATGTAATTTTTAGAACATTTGTTGGTATAAGACCAGAGAGCACAAAGCTGAGACACAGACAAAATGTTCTGTTATTTGTGGTTCCTGGAAAATGTTCAGCTTCCTGGAGGGATGGGAATTTTATTGCTATTCACTTAAACTTAAGAGAAATACCAGTGACAGTGGCTGCCTCCAGACATTATAACTCTCAGAAATCAGAAAGCCCATATTTATTTCCTTGGAGAAAAGATTTTAAAATGTTTTTATTAAAATGTTCTTTAGAATCTCATTGCCCAGTCTAACAAATAATTCTGACACATTGCTTCAAATCCTTAATCAGATATTTTCAAGAAGAATATTCATAAAGGCTGAGTGTCAGGGAAAAAATTCTATTGATAACTTTTCCACAAGAAATCGGTGGCATTTGATACCAGAACTGTGCTATCCAATACAGTAGCCATTAGTTACATGTGGTTATTTAAATTTATCTTAATTATATAAACTTAACATAAATGCTGTTCCTCATTCACATCCATCACATTTCAACCACTCAGTACAGATGTAGAATATTTCTATCATCTCACTTCTATGTGGCAGTGCTGGTTGAGTCTCAGCAAAGGAACATTAACCTTGAAAAACAGCCCTTCTGCACTCTGTTATTTCTACCAACTATTTCTTCTGCTGCAAACATCTCTATGACAGATGATGACCCGATGAAAAATGAAAAAAATTAGCCCTCAGACACTGGGATTCGAACATGAGGAGCCTGGGGCCAGAGGTCATCCTTGGAAGCATTTACATGTCTGGCTTTTCTAGTGAGAGAGCCCAACTCCTTAGCAGGACATGGCTGTCTATGCTTCTAATTAGAAAGGAAAGTTTCTGACACCAGGTCCTATGGACACCAAAACACCCCCCAACCCCCTACCCCCTGTCACATCCAGACTCAGATATGTGCAAAAAGTATAGACCACCTAAGAAACCAACTCCATTTACCAGAAACTGAGTTTTGTTTGAATTTGAATATGTCAATTTAATGGTTACTATGTCTTAATCGTGCCTTGATGAAAGATGGTCTTAATTTCTGTAGTCAATTCTAGGGCTTCTACTTTCTGAAGCTTCTGGTGAATTTAATAAATAAAAAAAAATCCCAGAATTGTTTTGCAATAATTATAGAATATATTTCAATTTCCATTTAACAAGTCAATGATTTTAACACGCAAATGCAATGTAACATATTTGTGGTGTTTACAAGACAATCCAAGAATTCATGGGAAAATTTACTGTGAACATATTGTGGATGTTCTAGAACACTTCCTCCTCCCCCATCTAGCTGACAAGAGAGCAAAGCCATCTGCATAGACTTAAAGTCCAGATAGGCTCAATCCTGTGCTTTGGAGAAATCTGCTTCAACCCCCATTGATGACCAAGGAGTCAGATAAAAAATTTAAATAGGTCCTGGCCTTTGCATTTCCACAGTGCTTTAGAAATCAGAAAAGTGATTAAACCTCAGCACTTGCCTTCTGTAGCACACAGCATCAACATTTCTTTAAGTCAAGATAACTGAGAAAATCCAAAGATCTAAGCCTATAGACAAAATCCAAAGTTTCCCTGTCAAGAATAATTCCAGATTTGACATCAATGACCCCCTGTGCCTATTTCTTCGGCATAAGGTATATAAATTGAATTCAAACTTGTGATTGTCAGAGCTGTTTTCAGAGTAAAATCAGTAGGATTTTGCTTTCCTGGTTCAAATCCTCACTTTGATTATCTAGTAATCTCTTTGTCTAGTGTTCCACCAACACTACTAACTGATAGCTGCCCCAGTGATGGTGCATGAGCATAGTGTGACTGACAATTTTTTTGTCTCTGGTCAGTGTCTCTCTGTGATGCTGTGACCTCACATGACAATAAAGTCATAAAGTCTTAAGTCTAAAGTTAAGGACCCTTTTGAATAAGAAGTTGCCACCTTCATTCAGCCTTGCCACCCTCATTCAGCAGGATTTCTGCCTTTCATGCAGGGGAGAGTAGTACTTGCAGAAAACTACGTTCCAAATGCTTCCAGCAGATGGCGCCTGGGACTGGATGCTGCCTCCAGAGGCGACATCTTGAGCTGGCTCTTCCAGCTTCCATTTTCTTCCTTGTTCATCAGGAGGCATCTGTACTGGTATTTCCAAGAGTAGTTACTTCACTTGTCTGTCTCTTTCCTCCCTTCTTGCCAACTATCTACGTTTTAAGCTCCTCTTTTTATATTGAGTATAAATAATTATGGCTAAGAGTACATAGCTTGCATTCTTTTTATTTCCTTCAGGAAACATCTTGATAAAGCAATTCCATTTCTCCTACATGGCTAATAAAAGACATTTAAGGGAAGCAAGAAAGAGAGAGAGAGAGACAGAGTGTGTCAGTTCAATATTTCTCTATTCCTATAGCACAGATTCATCCAAAAGAGTAGCCATGCGTTTCTGAATATCTTTGTATTGCCAAGGTGGTCACATCCTTCTTCAGGCAGGGAAATTCTGCCTCTGAGACAAATTAGTTTTGATCTCAAGGTTTCTCCCAGGAAGAAGTGAACTGTCATAGTTCAAAAACCAAAACATCTTCATCTTCTATTTAGTAACAGAGACTTTAGACCATCAAGAAAGTCTTTTGGGTTTTGGAAAACAGGATTCTCAATATTATGCTTGAGGATCTATAAAAACCTATCCGTACCCCCTGCTGCCCACATACAGCCCCATAAGCAATGGAACAGCAGAGTCCATGACATTTCTGTATTAATATAAACCATCTGATCTAGACGACGAAATGGGAGGTGAGGGCCTCCCTGGTGGCGCAGTGGGTTAAATGATGCACTATGAAGCAAACCGCAGTCACTGCAGCATGAGTTCGATCCCTGCCGCCGCCTCCAGGGAGGAGACCCACATGGCACAGCAGACCACTCCTGCCTTGCCCGCTGCTCTCCTCAGCAGTGTGTTTCAGTTCATTTGCCTGTTCTGCTCCCCACTGTGTCTCTGGTGAATCCTCTCACTCCCACACCTCTGGCCTGTACCCCAGCTCTTGTATGCATAAATAAATAAATCTTTACAAAAAAGGAAATGGGGAGTGAGGGCTCCCACTGCTGCCTACCCAAGAGGGTGTGAAAATCCTATAGTGAGAGTCTGAGAGCCTATGGGTTCAGCTACTTGGAGTCCAAAATTCAGCCCTGGGCTTGGTATAGTGAGGATGCTCAGAAGAGTTTCGATAAGCCATTGTTCTGGTTCTATAGTCAAGGAGTCTTTTAGGGAGAAATGCACCACACTGTTTTTCTTCCCATTTCCTTTATATTCATTCAGCAGATGCTTGCAGAGCACTTACTATGTGCAAATCACATGGAGTCTTAGGGTACAAATTAGCCATATCTCTGTCTTAATTATTCAAACTACACTTTATCTTACCCTACCTCAACTATCAGGTTCTTGAAGAGAGAAATTGTATTTCTCCTATCTCATCCTTTTTCCTTTTTCTTTTTAAACACAGATTAGGTGTTAGGACTTTTTTTTTAAAAGGTAATTTTTTTTAGAGGAGTTTTAGATTTACAACAAAATTGAGGGGAAGGTACAGAGATTTTCATGCCCTCAAAACATGCATAGCCTCTCCAATTATCAAATACATCACTCACCAGACAGTACATTTTTTATCAAGGATGAAGTGACACATAATAATCACACAAATCCACAGTTTGCATTATGCTTCACTCTTAATATTGTACACGGGTTTGAACAAAAGTATAATGACATGTTATATCCTTTAATATAATACAAAATGTTTTCACTGCCCTAAAAATCTTATCTGTGCTCCACCCAGTAAACTTTCCTTCCCCTCACCCATGTACAACCCTTTGTTGAGGAAGGTTTGAGACATAAATTTTAGAACATCTTAGCCTAATTTGTTTATGAATATTTAATCTAGGTACTGATCTTTGAAGTTATAGGAGTGCTTATCTATAAGGTGAATCTGGATGACATTAATCAAAGTTATTTTGAGGTTGTAAAGTGTTATGGAACCCAATTGTCAACTAGTATTTTAGTCAATAAGGGCGATGGTGGAAAGCCTCTTAACTGAGGAACAGGAAAAATGTTTACTGTCTGGAAATAATTTAAATTCTCATTTCTTTCTTCTCTCTAGGTTTCTCTCTGTGTGTGAAATGAATGCTGTCCTGGTAATTTGGGGTAATGAGAGGCCACATTTGGATCTCCAAGAGTTATTTGTTTTTCCCCTTTTCACCTTAAATTGAAAGAGAAGAGATACGAACTCTGCCCTACCTCAGAGGCACCTCCTTCCCATCGCCAGCTCCACAGCTAGTCAGGGTCCTTCAAAAGTGCCTCGCAGAGCTTCCGGAAGTGCCTTGCAAGAGAGAAAGGATGGCCTGATGTGTATTCCACCACCACCACCCCCTTCCGCGCCCACCCCAGGCATTCAGATATCGGCAGGCTGTCAATCAAGCGGTCTTAATCAAAGGATGGGGCACGTTTGGCGGCAGGGTCAATCCAGCTCTGCCTCTGGGGGGCTTTGAATGAAGAGTTCTAGTTCAAAAAATAAAAGTGGTGCAGATTGTCTAGGGCATTCTAGCAGCTCATCCTGGAAGGTCCTCCATTAACTGCTATTTGAAACCCTGCTCTACCCCGCTTATAAAATCCCTTTTGTCATTGCAACAGAAATAAATAAGTCCTTTAGATTAACAATGGTATAAAGGTCACGTAGCTCTCAACAAAAGACTACATTTCCCAGCGTCCTTTGCAGACAGGAGACACGAAGGCCATGACGTCTATGAGGGAACCTGGACGACCTCAAGCCGTCTGCAAGGTACCTTCCAGGGGTCTATGGCCTACTGGGCTTCCCCTTTACCAAATACTTACACTGAGGCGATCTTACGTTTAGAAAGTAACCCACTCCTGGGCTGTTGGGCTAGAACTTGCCTGTGGAAAAAGCTGAAATGAGTAAGTGAAGGTGTAGCCCACTCTGTGACCTAGTTACTCTATGCCAGGGTGTAGTGCCAAAATTGTACTTTCTCCTAATTGCCGGAAACCACCCAAATCATTCATCAGCACACTACATCTGTGCTATCACCATAGCGTGGGATGTTAACAACGCAGTGAAAAAGAAAGAACTGAGCTACAGGTGACATCATGGAATGGTGTCACAGACATCGAGATGGTCTTTTACAGACAGCGCCATCTCAGGAAATCCAGCAGTAAGTGAGGGAGGTGTCACAAACCAGAATAGTGTTACCTGGGCCTGGGCATAGTGACTGGGAATTTTGTGGTATGGGAATTAGTCTATATTGTGAACTGCCTAGTAATTATAAAGTGTACATATAAGTAAAAATTCTCAAAGTTGTACATTTAAGTGCACTTTATTGTGTGTTTATGATACCTCAAAAATAAAAAGTGAAGGATGTAACATTTCATTCTTGAGATTGTATTTTCCAGAGAATTCAAAATAAGACCAGATGAGTGAAAATTCTCATATTTTGGCTTAATAAATTTTATTTTCTGGGGCCTCCCTGGTGACACAGTGGGTTAAGCAACGCACTATGAAGCAGACCACAGCCACTGCAGCACAAGTTCGATCCCTGCTGCTGGCTGGGGAGGTGACCCACATGGTGCAGCAGACCTCTCCTGCCTTCCCCGCTGCTCCCCTCAGCAGTGTGTTTCAGTCAGTCTGCCTGTTCTGTTCCCCACTCTGTCTCTGGTGGATCCTCTCACTCCCCACACCTCTGGCCTGTACCCCAGTGCTTGTATGAATAAATAAATAAATCTTAAAAAAAAAAGAAATTTTCTTTTATTTATTTTAATTTTTATTTTTTTTATGCAGGATGCTGCTCAGGAGCCAGATCCCAGCCTTATTTTTTTTTTTTTACAGATTTATTTATTTATGCATACCAGAACTGGGGTACAGACCAGAGGTGGGCGGGGGGTGAGAGGATTCACCACAGAGAGCGGGGAGCAGAACAGCAGATCAACTGAAACATACTGCTGAGGGGAGCAGCGGGCGAGGTAGGAGAGGTCTGCTGCACCATGTGGGTCCCCTCCCTAGCTGGAGGCAGGGATCAAACTTGTGCTGTAGAGGCTGTGGTTTCCTTCATTGTGCGTTGCTTAACCCACTGAGCCACCAGGGAGGCCCAAATTTTATTTTCTAATAAATCACTCCGTATCGTCTTCAGGCTGAAGCATAAATATTTTGATTAGTAACATAACACTGTGGTTAAAAAGGAGGCAGGTTCTGGAGCCAGACTTCTTGGGCTTAAGTCACATTTCTGCCTCTTCATGTGTGAGCTTGAAGAAATTTTTAACCTGTTTTCCTCATTTGTAAAATTAAATAATCACAGTATCGAGTTTATATATGTGCAACATTGTGGTTTATAACGAATGTTTTGGTCATTCTGATGATGATGATGATGATGATGTGTGTGTGTGTGTGTGTGTGTGTGTACATGCTGTAGGGCATGGGGAAGGCACGACAGGCAGGCACACAGGATTGTGGGAGTCTGGGTGCAGTGTACCTCGCCTGGCCTAGTGGTCAGAGAAGCCTTCCCAGAGGTGGGATACTAGAGCCATGTTTTGGAAAACAAGCATTGTCCAGATGCTGAAATGGAGGGAGCAGCCCATCAAAACTGTCCCATATTTCATCTTCTACCACTCTTCGTGGCTCATTGCTCTCAAAAACCTTGGAATTTCCTAAGTGTTGAAAATGACAAAGTGACTTTTGGAAGCGTGGAAGGATGGGGCTGGCCAGAAGAATCAGCCAGGTGACTTGAGGATTTGGAACTTCCAGTCCAACCCCCTGACCTAGGGGGCTGGATATTGAATTCAGTTACCAGTAGTCAATGATTTAATCAGTCATCATACACCTGCGTGATGAAGTCACCATAAAAAATGAAAGAGAAGGGTCTTCAGGGAGCTTCCATGCATCTCTTCCAATTGGCTGTTCCTAAATAATATCCTTTGAAATAAATCAGTGATTAGTGAATAAATGGGTTTCCTGAGTTCTCTGAGCCACTCTGACAGATTAATCAAAACTGAGTTAGTGCTGGTGGGAACTTCTTGTAAAGGACCAAACCAGGTCTTTCATTTGCCCCAGAACATCAAACTAAACCATGAGAATGTAGTTGTACAAAGTTTTCAGGGTTAATACCCTAAAAGAGCAGGGGTGCTATGTATAGAGAGTGAAGGAAAATGAGGAGGTACAGGACCTGAAAGGAGTGAAGGACTTTGCATTCCCAGCTCAACGAGGCGTGGAACATGTTTATCTTTAGCAGAAAGTGTTCCTTTGAGGTTGATAACCCATAAAGACCAGCAGATGCTGGTGTGATCAACCTTGAAGGGGCACAGAGAGTTTTGTTAGAGATGTAACAGTTCTCAAGGTTTCCCAGAATAAATCCTGGAGTGGGGGGGTGGGGAGGGAGGAGGAGTGTCAGGGAGAAGGAAGAACAAAGGATGCTTAGATTTAATTCTACTTAGTTCTACTGGAACAGTTTTCATAGGCTGCTCCCTCCCTCCATTTCCATATCTGAACAATGCTTGTTTTCTAAGACATGGCTCTAGTATCCTATCTCTGGCAAGGCTTCTCTGACCTCTAGATTGGGTGCGGTGCCCTGCACCCAGACACCACAGTCCTGTGTGCCTGCCTTTGCTGTTTTTACCATGCTCTGCAGTCACTGTCTGTGTACTTGTCTAATGCCCCTACATAAAAATTTAAAATCAGTGGAGTCTGCACTTTTAATTCTCTGTTTTCCCAGTTTCTAGGACAGAGCTAAAAAGAAAAGATAGGAGCTAGTAAATTGTGTGGAACAAATTCTTCAGTAGCGTGGGACTTACAAATCAGTAATAGTGGGGCAGTCTGAATGAAGTTAGGGACAGATGGCCTGCTTCCCCACCCCAGCTAGTAACTTCAAACAATATACCACTTCCCACTAACTCAGTTTCTGGAATATGGTGACGGAAACAATCACATGTATGAGTTTTGTTTTCCTGGGTTCTATGAACTCTTCTAGTAAACTAATAGAACCAGAGGAGGGGGCCCTGGAACCCTCCAATTTGTAGCATAGTTGTGGGACATAGTTGTGGAGAACCTGGGGATCTACTCCTCATGATTGTCTTCTGAAGTGGCAGCAGTCCTGTGCCACTAAGCCCACAAGATACTGATACTCACTCCATGGAGAGAGAGTCAAACTGAGTTAAATTGTAGGATACCCAGTTGGTGCTGCGGAGTTGCTATGGCAGGGGAGTCGGGGGAGAAGGGAACCCCCACAGATTTGGTGACCCAAGTCTGCAAGCAGTAAAGGACATTCAAAAAGCAAGAAGCACACAGCAAGGAAAACGCCACTGTTTTCTACACCGAGGGAGGAAAGGCTGAGATTTACCTTTACAGTAAGTATTCACTAACTATCAGCGGTTACTACTATTGTTCTCACTACCGTTATAAAACCAGAGAAGCCAGGCTTCCAGTCCTTGCTTTGCCACCAAAGCTGTGTGAGTTTACATCTCTGATTCCCCAGGTCCTTCATGAGCAAAATGGAAGTTTGTGTCTGCTTCATAATGCTGCTCTGACAGTTACACAGAAGGATAGATGGACACATGGTTGTTTCAAGAAGCCATGAGCGAGTTGCTATCTTGAATGTCTACCCAAAGACAGCTAAGTATAAGATAGCCTAATTAGTTTCAGAGATGTCTATACAATCTTCATTTCCTTTCACTGTGAAGTAAAATCATATTCAATCTTTTTTCCATTTCCACTCGCAAAAAGGCTCTTTGCATATGACACTGAGTAATGCCATTTCAGACAGCCCTTAAAAATTTAAGCCTTAATAGCTAACAAAGGGAATCTCAGAAAGAACGGAAAATGTCAAGTAGAGAGAGTATTCTGCATCATAAACTATTTAAAATAGTTTGACTATTTAAAGTCATCCATTTTAAATAACCTATTTAAAATCCCCAAAACTATTTTAAACAATCTATTATAATCATAAGCAAGTTTAAATAATCTGATTTGTTACGATAGTAACTTGAGAGTGCTCATAAGATCCTACAAAATGGGGAGTGGTGTGATTACATATTACCAACTTGTGTTTAAAATCAGTCTTTCCTTGCAAGTGTTATTTCAACACAGAAGACTGGAAATTGTTGCCTTGTTCTGCAAAGCCAAACCAATCCTCCCCAAAAAAAACCTACAAAGAGAACAGTTTCTATATGTTTCTATCTTAGCGGATAGTTTATTTCTCTGAGAATAGTATTAAACCTTTAGAACTGACATCTCTATTCTTGGTAGGTACTTGAAGATTTATTTGCTGAATCCAAAGATTGTTCCTGTTCTCAGCCTTGACTATGCCATTGAACTTGCCAGTACTGAAACACAGAGATCATGTAGTAGAGGTCAATGCAGGGGTCATTGATGACAACAATATCCACTTTGCTAGAGATAGCCCCAGTAACCAGACCCCCAATCCAGCCAAGTCATTTCATTGTGATCGTCACTGTCACATCTCAGGGACATGCATTGTGCGAGAAGACGTGGCGTCCATCAAACAGGAAGGAACAGAGAGCCAAACAATCCAATTTAAAAATGGATAAAGGACTTGAAAAGATATTTCTCCAAAGACTTGCAAATGGTCAATAAACACATGAAAAAATGTTCAACATCATTAGCTATTAGGGAAATTCCAAGCAAAACCACAGTGAGATATACTTCATATCCATTAGGATGACCATAATTTAAAAGACAGAAAGAAAAATAACATGTTGGCGAAGATTTGGAGAAATTGGATCTCACATGCATTACTGGCAGAATGAAAAGTAGAGGAGTCACTGTGGAGAACATTTTGGCAGTTCATCAAAAAGTGAAACAGAATTTGCAAATGACTAGAAAGTTAACTCCTTGGCTTCTGTGCCAATAGATGAAAAAGAAGAATTCAAACATATTTCTGTAGCAGTGTTCACAGCGACATTGCTCACAATAACCAGAGGTGGAAATAGCCCATGTACATTGATAGATGAATGGCCAAGCAGTGTGTACACATACACATATTATTCAGCCACAGAAGGGAAGCACTGACACCTGCTACAACATGGGTGAACCTTGAAGTCATGCTGAATGAAAGAAGCTGGGCACAAAAAAGACAAATACTTTAAGATTCTACTTATTTGAAATACGTAGCAAGGAGTCTAGACCCTGAATTGACACAGGTCATAGCAGAGACTTTCTCAGCATCAAGGCTCCTCCCTGCACAAGGCTTGGGGCTCCTCCAGGCTCAGCTTGGCCAGTGAGATTTGCCATAACCAGCAAATGAGAAGCCACTCCACACTGACTCCCATTTTCCTGCAGTAGATTCTCTTTATAACAGTGTTCCTCCTTTTTTTTTTTTTTTTTTAAAGATTTATTGGTTTATGTATACAAGAGCTGGGATACAGGCCAGAGGTACAGGGGTTAAGAGGATTCACCAGAGACAGAGCAGGGAACAGAACAGGCAGATCTACTGAAACACACTGCTGAGGGGAGCAGTGGGTGAGGCAGGACAGGTCTGTATAATTTGCAGACAGCAAATCCACCGATTCATTCACAGGTATTTACTGTGTGTTGGGCACAGATTGGGTCCTGGATACACATCAATTTTTAAAATTTCTGCCCATGAGGGACTTAGATTCTGGTGCAAAGAGAGAGAAAGTAAACACAATTTTTAAAAAATAATAATGTACTTTGAAAAGATACAAAGCAGGCTAAGAAGGATCTGAAGTGCTGAGTGACGAGAGGTTTGTGATTTTAGATAGAATGGTCAGTTTACTAAGAACGTGATATGTGCACAATACTTGGTGAGGGAGCAACTCATGTTTGTAGAAAAGATTTCTAGGCCCTGAATAGTAGGTGCAAAGGTCCTGAGGCAGCAGTGTTCTTGGTATTGTTGGCATGGAAGAGCTAGGGGACAGTGGGAAGAGACAACCAGGGCCCATTGTAGGGACTTAACTTGTTTTGTGTGTGTGGTAAACTACATATTATGTAATAATACATGCTACCTTAACAAAAATTATGTTAATGCAATACTTTTTAAAATAGTTTGTTATCAGGTAAATTCATACAAATAAAGTTAACTCTTTTAAAATGTATAGTTTCCCAACATTAAGTAATTCATAATGGGTAACCATCACCTCTACAGAGTTCCAGAATGTTTTTAGTCAATCCGAGTGGAAACATTTAAGCGGTTTCCATTAAGCAGACACTCCACCTTCATCCTTTCCCTCACCCCCACCCTCCAAGCCCCTCCAGCCCCTGGCAGCCACTAATCTGTTTTCTAATCCTGTGGCGTTGCCTGTTCTGGACATTTCATAGGCATGGGATTATACGATATATGGCCTTTTTGTCTGACATTTTTCACTTTAATTTTCTTGCCTAAAAGTGTGGTGTGTCAATTATTCCTGACTATTTATTAATTTATATTGATTTTTTTTTTTTTAACGTCAGTGTTCAGTATTTTCCTTATCCCCTCAGGTGTAGTCCCTATAGTTATCCCACTGTAACAGGGTAGTGCCCAGGAAAAGGGGAAGTTCCAGGTTCCCTGCCCCACCCAAAGGAGGGTGGAGCTGAGCAGGGATGAGAAGAAGAAGCTGGAGAGGAGACCAAAGGAAGGAAGGAAGCAGGATGGAGAACAAGAAGGCGACCTAGAGGAGGCACATGTAGTATAGAGACTTAGGAAGAAATAACACTTGCCTTTTGGTCCTAGACTGTTTAGAACAGATGTGGGGTGAGAGACTCGTGGGGAGGTTAACAATGGCAGCTTTCATCTTAATTTTGGTTTTGCTCTTTTCCTCCCAGACTTGTCTGGTTGTTTCTGACCCTTTGGTCCTAGACTGTTTAGAACAGATGTGGGGTGAGAGACTCGTGGGGAGGTTAACAATGGCAGCTTTCATCTTAATTTTGGTTTTGCTCTTTTCCTCCCAGACTTGTCTGGTTGTTTCTGACCCTTTTATATGGGTCCCCGCCGGAAGGTGCTTTAAACTTGTGGCAGGTTTTTAGGCCTTGCTTTGGGCCAGTCCTGTTTGGCTGGACTTTATCCACAAAGGGATAGGTAACTTATGATGCTTGATTTAAAAACTATATTCTTTATTTTTTCTGTATTGCTCACTAATTGTATTAAAGTTCCTTTCCATAAAGATTTTATATGTTTTGTCTTGATGTGGCAGATGGCAGAAACTATTTAGAGCAGGCAGGTTTGGGGGTTCTGGGGCACCCTTCTCCCTGCCCTGTAACACTACCACCATAGCACCCATGACCCATCACCATAGTCCCTTGTGTTCTTCCCTCTCCTTTCCTCACCCCTCCCCCTCCCTTGCTGTGTGCCTCAGAACTATGATCTGCTAGCAAGTTTTGTCTTTTTCTTGGACTTTTTCCCATTTCTCAATAGTCCACATCTAAGTGAAACCATTCTATATTTACCTTTTTCTTCTTATTTTCTGCCTTTTTACAGATAAAAATACACCATGCTATGGACAAATTGACCACACATTCCTCTGTTGATGGACTTTGGATCGCCTCAGGGACGTGTTTGGACTCTGAGTAGGGTTGGGGATGTTGCAGGCGCTGATTTATGTTTGACAGATGCCTCTCACTGCTACAGAACAGGCAGGAAGGGCATCTCTTGGGATTTGGAGCACTCATCCAGGTAAGCAGTAGCAGGTTAGCCCAAGGAGTTACTTAGCAATGGAGGCGCTGGCCTTGTGGCCACCTTGGTCAGAGAGCCACAGAGGTGGTAGGGAGGGGCAGGGTGGGCACCCTGCAGACAGGCACTCCGTCTTGCTGGAGTGCTGACTGCGTGCAGAGAGGGTTTCCTTGTACAATGGGAGCAATGGAGGACGGATGAAAGACAGAGCCTTTTCTTGCCTGAACAGGAAAAATCCATAAACTAGGAAGCACATCCCACGGATCAAAATGAGGGTTTCTGCCTCCAGCCATTGGTCAGCAGTGCTTGGCTTGAAGCACTGGTGGCCTCCTTCCCAAGCACTGCACAGACTTAGCAGCTCCTTGGCGGCTATCTGACTGATTTGAGCCTGAAAGCTCTCGGGTAGCCATCTTGGGGCACACATTTGCAGTTCTCACACATCTTGAGGGCACCCTACTTAAGGTTCTTCTTTCATAGCTCCCTGGCACAAGTGAGCTTTCTACTCATCCCATTTTCCTGCTAACACCCAGGAAAGTGAATTTTGGTGGTTTTGGTCTTGAAAGTATTGCTCTCAAATAAATAAGCAGCCAGCAATTTCACAGCAAAATGGGTTTACTCAGAAAGGACAACAAACACAGTTTGTAAAGTACGGTTTCATGGCAAACCACACACATATACTTCCTCCACACAAAATGAAGAGGGGCCTCCCTGGTGGCATAAAGGGTTGAGCACTGCACTATGAATCACCTGTAACCACTTAAGCACAAGTTCGATCCCCGGCCAGGGAGGTGACGCACATGGCGCAGCAGACCCCTCCTGCCTCGCCCGCTGCTCCCCTCAGCAGTGTATTTCAGTAGATCTGCCTGTTCTGTTCCCTGCTCTGTCTCTGATGAATCCTCTTATCCCCTGCACCTCTGGCCTGTATCCCAGCTCTTGTATACATAAACCAATAAATCTTTAAAAAAAAAAAAAAAGGAGGAACACTCTTACAGGAGCTGTTATAAAGAGAATCTACTGCAGGAAAATGGGAGTCAGTGTGGAGTGGCTTCTCATTTGCTGGTTATGGCAAATCTCACTGGCTGAGCTGTTGCTGGGCAAGGAGGTACCTCCTCCCTCCTCCCACTGGGTTGGCAAAGCAGCATCACTTCTCTTAGGAGATGCAGGGCTTGTCTCTTGCAGTTGGATTCTGTAGTGTGCACTGATTGTGTGTGTGTGTGTGTGTGTAAGAACTCTCTTTTAGCCTCCTGACCTCATTTGAATAAGGGTTCTGTATAATAATTTTCACAATAAAAATCATCTTCCTGAATTTTTACTCCCTGTTCCTGGGACAGGGAAGCAACTCTCTCCTCACTGTCTTGCCAGAGACTTGGGGGTTATTTAGCTTGCATTAAGACAATCTTATTTGTTTTATTGTAAAACAATAATGACATTAATAGGAAATACAAAAATCAGGAGGAGTCTACTCCTTGGGTGGAGCAGCAGGGCACAATGGGTAGAAGTTGGCCTGGAGCTAGACATCTTGTGATCTTGGACAGGTTGTCTAGTTCCAATCCCCTCATTTTTAAGTGAAGATACCAGCACCTCACTGCAGGAGGGCAGGTCTTACACATCTAGCATGATCTCCAGTACATAGTAGGCATTCAGTCTCTGCTCCAGTGGCAGTGATGGTGTTCATTGCTGCATGATTCCTTCTGATCTGTGTCCTCACACCTCCAAATGGTTCAGCACATATGACGATTGGGTCAAATGCAGTATTTAAGTTTATCACATGCTGGGACACCCCTAAGTTCTTTACTTGTGATAACTCATGTTGTTGGATCCAGCCGTGTCTTAGCATGACACCGGACTGGAGAGCCAAGGCACTGAGACGAGTCAGCACACCGGAGATCGATTGGTTCACAGCAAACAGACTTTATTGCTAGGCCAGCCTAGGACCCTTCCCCGGGGAGCACTGGCGCAGCAGCCTCACCCTTGGAGGGAAGGACCCCGTGCTGCCTGCATGCTGGGATTTGATAGTCAGAGTCACAGACAAGGAAGATAAAGGGAAGAAAAACGAGTCTGGGGGCTTCTCCATACTGGCACCAGGGCCCCTCTGGTTTACAACCTCCTGTCTGGGAGGAGGAACTGTGTGTGTAGATAAGGAAGCTGACCCCCTGTTTGGGAGGGGGAAGCAAGGGCAGAGCAACCTTGCATACTTTTACAATGTCTTCATTTGCTGATTCCTACAATGTATTTAATCCTTGTGACAGGACCTGAGCTGGATACTTCCAGGTCAGTGATGAGGAAAGTGATGTGCTAGATGGTGAATTAGCTTGTCTCAGCCTATAAATATCAGCCATGGGATTGAAACCAGGTGGTCTGGTCCCAGACCATCCCAGAATCTGTGCTGCTTCTGCTTGGCAGAGAAAAGGATGTGGGAACAGAATGGAGATTGGCCCAAAGAAGCCCAGGGAGTAGGCAGAAGCATTAAAGGGGAAGGAGAAGGGTGAGGACAGGGATTGTCTGGCTCAAGCCTTAAGTGCCCTGGAAGTGCACCTTGATAGACCCGAACACATACACACTCATACTTATACACATACACACTCACTCTCTCACACACACACATCCCTTTCTTTTTCGGGGAGCCTTTTAATCTTGCAGCTGCTTCACTTAGGGAGCCATACTTGCCCAGCCCATAGCCAAGCCATCTTGTCCCTCCCTGGCTTCATGCCTCATCAGTCTTCAATATGCCCTGCACACCAAGGACAGAGAGAAAGGACTTGTCAGTGACCACAGAGTGATGTGGGATATAAGAATACATGTTTGAAAAAAGAAAAAGAAAAGAAGGATGGCCTTATGGAGGAAAGGCCTTTGTTGCTCTCCCACACTTCAGAGGTGGATGTGGTTGCTAGGATACAAGGGCCTCCAACCCTGCCACAGTGAGCTCAGCTTGCTATTGGGGCTTTATTGATGTCTTCAGAGCCATGGGTTAGGATTTGCTCTCTGGAGTCCCCAGCAGGCTGTGAGTAGCAGAGCCTAGTTGTTAAAAAAAAAAAAAAGTATTTCTCACTGAGGAGATTAAATATTTGACAGATTCCAAATAGATCACTGAAATTTCTGACTTTAATTCTAAGGATGCCATATTTTGTCCCTTTAGAAATAAATATTCCCATCTATTTTAGGGGGGGAAATAGGTTGTCTTTTGTGGTTTCTTTTATACAGAGGAGACTTTTAATAGCCATTTAATTTGAAGAGACCACCTAGGTGAGAGCCACATTCCCACTAACTGGCTTCAGGCCATCATTCAGGTTGCATTCTGTGTAAATGACATACTACATTTGCATTGTGACCCTGGGTGGGTGATTTGAATTTCTTGGGGTTCATTTTTCTTCTCCCCCAACTCAGTGAAACTTCATATCCCATGGGATTATGACAGGTCAAATGAGATAACAAGTGTAGAATTTCTTTAAAGCCTACAAAGTAGATAATGCATGGGCTAGTAATATTATTTTTACTCCCATCCTCCCCCCTTTTTTGTCTTCTTAGTCAAAAATATCATATAAGTTGATATATGGTGGTCTTTGCTGAGGCACTCTGGAAGACTCACTGAAAAATAAATCAGCCAACATTCCATGTGTGTAGCAAGCACCATTCTAAAAAAGTTCAACACCTAGAAATAAGGTAAAAGATACCAAGACTTTACTGTCATGCTAGACATAGTTCATCTGCTTTCTAAGGGACTGTAGCTCTGCCTAACCTGTGATTTACTCTTCATTAGGACAGTCATTTCACAACTCTTTGAACTTTTATGTTAATGGGTAGATGACTAATAATGTGCAATGATTTTTCTTGTGATCAGCAGAAAACACCACCCCAATACTTACGTCTGAATTTCCTTGAGAAATAGTGCTGCTCTAAGAAGCACGTGATCTAGCAGCAGCAACACCACCTAAGAATGCATATTCTCAGGCTTCACTTTGGACCTATGAAATGGCAAACTCTGATACAGCCCAGCATCCTAAGTCTCCTCTGTTGTGTGTTCAGGTACAAAAAGTATGAGAAGCATGGTTGTAGGGCATGAATTATATGTTCTCATTGGCACACCTTATATCACCATTGCCTTTTTCTCTACTGACTATAAAAATCCCATTTTTCCAATATGATCTTTTAGATCCAATATGATCTATCTATGTCTTCCTGCTGGTTCTCTTATTAATGAGGTAAATGTAGCTTTTATATATGTTCACGATCTATTTTACTTTTAAAAATGGAGGTATAATTGACATGTAACATTATATATTTTTAAAAGTACAGTGATCAACACCATACATTTAACAGCTATCAGCACACATAATAATGATCTTTTCTTGTGATGAGAACTTTTAAAATCTACTCTCTTAGCAACTTTCAGATATACAACACACAATTGTTAACTATAATCACCATGCTGTACCTTTCACCAATTTCACCCATTTCCCAGTATTTATGAGTTCTATTTTTTTATTGCATATGTATGTGAATTCATATGGTTTTTGTCTTTCTCTTGACTTACTCATTTTGGCATAACACCATTAAGGTCCATCCATGTTGATGAAAATGGCAGAATTTTCTTCAGTTATAAAGGTGGAAAAATATTCCATTATGTATTTCATACCTTTATTCATTTACCCATGAATGGACGCAGGTTATTTCTCTATCTTGGCCATTATAAATAATGCTATAATGAAAATGGGGGTACATATATCTTTTCAAGTTAGTTTTTTTGGCTTAGGAGAAAAACCCAGAAGGTGGAATTGCTGAATAATAAGGTAATCTTTATTTTTAAAAGAACCTCCATGCTGTTTTTCATAGTGGCTGTACCAGTTTACATTCCCACCAATAATGTGCAAAGATTCTCTTTTCTCTACATCCTTGCCAACATTTATTTCTTGTCTTTTTGATAGTAGCTATTCTAAAAGATCTGAGGTGATATCTCAGTGTAGTTTTTTATTTGCATTTCCCTGATGAGTATTGAGACCTCTTCAGGTACCTGTTGGCCATCTGTATGTCTTCTTTGAAAAAATTGTCCAGTCATATCTGTCCATTTTTAAATCAGGTGGTTTCTTTTTTTTTTCCTTCAACAGTATGAATATATATATATATTTTGATGTTTATGCCTTATCAGATATACAGCTTGCAAATATTGTCTTCTATTTGGTAGGTTGCCTTTTCAGGGAGTGTTTTCTGTTATCTTTTCTTTCTTTTTTTTAATAAACAAGCCACCCTTATTATTATTATTTTTTGGCATATGATGTCTTTTAATCTTGTTGATGATTTCTTCTGCTATGCAGAAATGTTTTAGTTTGAGTTAGTCCTACTAACTTATTCATGCCTGTGGTGTCAAATCCAAAAATCATTTTCAAAATCAACATCTAGGGGCTTATTGTGTATATTTTCTTTTAAAAGTTTCAAGGTTTCAGCACTTATGTTTAAGTCTTTATTTTGATTTAGTTTTTGTATATAAGATCATGGCCCAGTTTCATTCTTTTGCATGTGCTTTCCAGTCTTCCAAACTACTTGACAAGACTGTCCTTTGCCTATTGCATATTATTGGCTTATTTGTGGTAGATATAACTGATCATATTTATGAGTTTATTTCTGGGCTTTCTTTTCTGTTCCATTGATTTACATGCCTGTTTTTATGTTAAAACCATACTGTTTTGATTATACAGGTTTGTGATACAGTTTGTAAACAAAGAGCAAGATGCAGCCAGCTTTGTTCTTGGCAGGTGCCCAGCTCTGGGTCTCTTTCCCTTGTGCTGGAGCCACAAACACTTTCTGGGTGGGGAGTTGAAGCAGTCATGAACTAAATTCTTTTGTTTCCTTTCTATCAGAGGTAACTGTTCTGCACTTCCTGTTTTCTAATGTTCTAGAATCATGTTATTTGTCATGGGTGGAAGTGAAAATCCTCTGGTCTAGCAGGAATTAAGAGAATAATTGGTATGTTTGTATTTAGATTTGCTACTTTATTGTTTGATTTTTGTTTGTTCCTTCTAATTTTTGCTCTTTTTTCCCTTTCCTGCCTTATTTTAGATTACTTGAATATTTTTATAATTCTATTTTAATTTACCCACTGCCATTTTAGCTTATCGTTTTTACATTTGCTCTTTGTACCTTTTCTAGGGCTTCTAATATCAATCCTTATCTTTTTTATGTTACTTAAATTTAATAGTGTATCACTTTACATAAAATATGGAAATTTTGTGACCTTCTTCTAAGTTCTTCTAAGTCCCCTCCTTCCTGTCCTTTGTGTTAGTAGTTGACATGTGTATTACTATCATAGAATAAACCTAGTGTCTGGGAGGCTACAATAGAATACCATAGACTGAATGACTTATAAACAACTATTTCTCACCGTGCTGAAGACTAGGATGTCTAAGATCTAGGCACCATCAGATCGGTGTCTACAGAAGGGCCACTTCCTCCTTTATAGACAACTGTCTTCTTGTTGTGTCCCCACACGACAGATGAGGGGAAGGGGAAGAACTCTTTTGGGTCCCTTTTACAAGGTGTTCATCCTGTTTATGAGTACTCTGCCTCCATAATCATTTCACCTGCCAAAGACCTCAACTCCAAAGTCTATCACATTGGGGTTAGTTTCAATGTATGAATTTCAAGTATACGCAAACATTCAGTCTATAGCACATTTTTATTTTTGCTTTAATCAGGTATATTTTTAAGTAAACTGGGTCAAAAATCAGACTTATATTTAATCAGATAATTGCCATTGTTGATGCTCCTCATTTCATTCTGAATATACAAATTTCTACCTGGTACTTTGCCCCTTTGACCCAAAGATCTTCCTTTACTTCTTATAGTACAGATTTGCTAGAAGAAAATTCTCTTAAGATTTCATTTACTTAAAATATATTTATTTTGCCTGATGAACATTTTCATCATTAGACATTTGGGTTGATAATTTTTTTCTTTCAGCATTTCCAAGATATTGTTCCACTGTCTTCTGGTCTCTATGATTTCTCTCTCTCTCTCTCTCTCTCTCTCTCTCTCTCACACACACACACACACACAGACACAAATATATATATATCTTTGTTCCCCTATACATAATGTATTGTTTTCTCTAGATGCTGTCAAGATTTGCTCTTATCTGTTTTTCAGTAGTTAAATTATGATGTGTTTACGCATGTTTTCTTCACATGTATCCTACTTGGCATTCAATGGAATTTTTGAATCTGTATGTTTATATCTTTAACTAAATTTGGGACTTTTCTGCCATTATTTCTACAAATATATTTTTGTTTCTTATAGTCTCTCATTTATCCTTGAGTTGCAAGTATGTTGGGTCTTTTGATGCTGCCCCACAAGTCTCTGAAGCTCAGTTCACTTTTTCAAGACTTTTTCCCTCTTCTAATTGGACAGTTTGCTCTTTCCTCTGTCATTTCTATTTTGCTTTTCAGCCCACTTACTCACCTATTCACTGGAGATAATACATATTTCTGTTCTAGAAGTTCCATTTACATAGTTTCTATTTCACTGCAATATTTCCTTTCTTATCATTTACTTCAAGGACATTTTCCTTTCACTTCATTAAGCACAATTATCATAACTTCTTTGGATTCTTCCTATGTTCCTTTCACTATTGCTGCATTTTAAGATTATTCACAGAAAAAGGAACTCTCTTACACTGCTGGTGGGAATGCAAGCTGGTCCAACCATTATGGAAAGCAGTATGGCGGTTCCTCAATCTACTAAGAATGGAAC
>JAGFMF010011456.1:314295-420183 GCA_019455555.1 Galemys pyrenaicus
AGGAACATGGATGGATCTGGAAGGGATTATGCTCAGCAAAGTAAGTCAGAAGGCAAAAGAAAAATACCAGATGGTTCCTCCCTTAGGAGGAACATAAGGAAACCAAATAAGGATAAAGGAAAGAATAATAATAACAATAACAGCAATAAAGACACAAAAAGCAAAAATGAGGAGACAGGGACAGACTGGGGACACTTGGTGGGGAGGGTAGTGGGAGGGTTGAGGGAAGATGGGAGCACGAGGGACTGAGGTGATGGTGCACTGGTGAAATGGTGATGGGGATTACAATTGATGGCAAGTATATGTAAATTTTAAAAAAATTTATATTAATAAAAAAGATTATTCACATTTGACTATCTTATTACTTGAAAATGGATTATAGTTTCTTGTTTTTTCTTCTTCTCTTTTTTTTTTTTTTTGTTTCTTGTTTTTTCTTCTTATGTCAAATAATTTTGGGGTGTTGTCCTGAAACTTATGAATATTGTTGAATGTTTGGTTTTGTTATAAACTTCTAAAGACAGTTGCTATTTTTGTTTTTGCAGGCAACAAATTTAGAATTTAGCTATTTCTTGGATAGCAGTTTAAACCTATGCTCACTTCTTTTTGTTCTCACTGGGCTGTTTGGAATTTGTCCTTGAGTGATTCTGTGATTTATTAGGCCATCATTTCTACAGTGACTCTGGGGTGCCCTTTGCTGACTCTGTCCTTACTTTTCGATCTCTTTAGTTTCTTTCTACTTTGTTCTCTGCTTCTTGAGTCTAGAAAATTTGTGATTTTTCTATCAAAGTTTCAGTCTCCCTATCTGGTCCCTCCAAGTGTGGCCTATTCTATAAAAAACAAGTTTCTACCTTTGGGCAGGTCCCTATATCAACTGCCTACTCTTCCAAAGCTTGCCTGCTTTGGTTCACTCTCTACTGCCTTCTTGTATTTGTCTTTGTATTCTCTTCAGAGTTCATTGTTGTTGTCTGAAGAATTATAGATCTAGAATATTACTTGACTATCTTGGAAATACATTTCCAAGGGTGTTTTAAACTTTTTCAAAATATGAAAACAAAAATTAAAAAGTAACAAATATTGATAATTTATTTTAAAAAAGATTTATTTATTTATGCATACAAGTACTGGGGCACAGGCCAGACGTGTGGGGGGTGAGAGGATTCACCAGAGGCAGAGCAGGTAGCAGAACAGGCAGATCAAGGAAAGTACACTGCTGAGGGGAGCAGCGGGTGGGCAAGGCAGGAGAGGTCTGCTGCGCCATGTGGGTCACTTTCCCAGCTGGCGGCAGTGATCGAACTGGTGCTGCAGTGGCTGCGGTTAGCTTCATAGTGCGTTGCCTAACACACTGTGCCACCAGGGAGGGCCCCTATTGATAATATTTTAGGCTATATTAATCCCATGGATAATAGAAAATGCCTCACCGTCCCTCACCATGTCAATTATTTTTAAAGGTTGGTCAATTTCTATTCAATTTTCTGATATCCCTTTCTCTAACATGTCCATAGCATGCCTTACTTAACCAATGTTTTATCCTGAGAATGATCTTATTAGCATCTTCCATAAATGTCTATTTGGGTTAATTTATTAATACAACTTTTTTATATTTCAGATTTTTAAAATTTCTTCAAATTTGTTATTAATCAGGAGTGACTGAAATAAAAAATATAATGAAGTCTCATCATCATCATTATCATCATCATCATTAAGGACATAGCCTTACGAGAAAACTGGCCTGATGAATATTATCCCATTTTTAACCAATAAATAGTTGCCATTTACAGAAAACTAACAGTTTCTCAAGAACACCCAAAATATGTTATAAATTCAGGCTCTCAGTTTATGGAGAGGGGAGGGAAGAACTAGGAAATAACTTACATGAACTTCATGATTTCATCCAAGACAAACACAAAAGTAGCACCTACGCCTCTGAGCACACTGGAACATGCACCCTTGAAGAAAAGCACTGTTCCCTTCATCACAAGTAATCTTCCTCTGGCAGTCAATCGTGCCCACATACAAAATACCTGTTCCTTTGTGTCCTGACTGCATCATCATGTGGCAACACACAGTGTCAAACAGATAAAAATTCAGCCTGGCCATAGCCATGACCCACTGTGCAGTCATGTAGGTGATGAGGATGTGAGTGTGAGTGTTCTTGCAGTTTCACAGATAGTAGGCAGCTTAGTAGCTAAAAATGCCCCACAGAGGTGCATTAAATCCTTGTTACGGGCCCTTAATCCCACCAGATTTGGAAATACTAATCAGGTAGTCACCAAGGCCTTTGAATTCCCTTTCAGCTCCAGCTTTACCAACATGAGCTGCTAGATGGGTCCAGGCAAACCAAGAGGGTACACAAAACACAAGGGTGTGGTCCCAGCAGCATTTCTGGGTCTTGGAGACAGTTTCTGCCATTCCACTTGCCAGGAAGTCTTTGTTGAAGGACACAGCAGCATCTGTCATGTTAAAAATAAAGAGGAAGCCAGCAACTTTAGACTGGCCTAGGCCCAGGGCTTGGGACTATTTTTGTTTTTTTTAACCTGCTATAGCCAAAACTATTCTGGGCACTGGGACATATGGAAACAAATAAAACACACAAAAATCATTGCCCAGATGGCATATCCATACTACTGAGAGAATAACTAATAAAAAGTAAAAACATAAAGAGTTCTTTGGGAAAACTTAAAACCGGGTAAAGGGATGGAGAATTGGGAGAAGGAAGTTGCAATTTTCATAGGGTGGCAGGGGAAGGTCTCAACCAGGAGGAAATGTCATTAAGGCCTAAAGGAGGTAGGGAGTATAAACTATGGAACATGGGGGAGGGGACTGCAAGCACAAAGGTCTGAAGTATAAGTGTGTTTGGCAATTTGTTTTAGCCACAAATGTTTTTTTTAAAGTACAGGCCAGAGGTGCAGGGGTGGGAGGGGGTGAGAGGATTCACCAGAGACAGAGTGGGTAACAGAACAGGCAGACTGACTGAAATACACTGCCGAAGGGAGCAGCAGTGAGACAGGAGAGGTTCACTGTGCCATGTGGGTCACCCCCCCTGGCCAAGGATTGAACTCATGCTACAGTGGCTGTGTTAACCACAAATGCTTTATTCCAGTCCTTAGCCCATTAAATGCAGCAGCTTTAACTGCAATATTATCTTTATTTATTGTTAAACCTGTGGGAACAGCAATTGTCACTTTCTCAGCCTTTCTGGGAATGCAGCACAGCTGTTAGCAGTGTAATAAGCAAGAAGTAGATAACACACTCGTCACTTGTGTACCAATTAGACCAGCATGGTCCAAATGGCAGCCACTAGCTCTCTGAATATGACTAGTATGAACTCAATGTGTTTTAAGTGTAAAATACCAGATTTAGAAGAATTCACACAAAACTGAAATATTTCACTTAATTTTATAGTATTGTTTACACGTTAAAATGACATATTGGATAGCTTAATTAAGGTATGCTATAAACTTCAGTTGTTTTTAATATTTATAGCTAACAGAAAATTGAAAATGGTATGTGATTCACACCCTATTTCTTTAGATAGGCAGGGAGGAACCCTAGCCTACTTCCTTGAAGCAATGCTGAGCAGGCAGTTCCAGTACCTGGGGCTGGACTGTAGTGTCCAGGATAGGTTACAAAAATGGGAGAGCTCTACAGAGTCCCAGATGAAGGACTTCTGTGGCTAGTGGAACTGACAGTTGTGGACATACTGTAAAATGACCCCACCCTACTGTAGCAGACCAGAGTAAACCCATGGACATAGATTGAAGTCCATGAAACAGCTATGCAAAATCTGCTGTTTCTAGGTAATGTCAGTCTTGGGCACTCATGCCCAAGAGCCTAATAACAAAGATTTAGACAATGAATACCCAGTCTTTACATCTCCACAGTGTAGGCTTTAGAAAGGACGAGTTTAAACCTAATGTTGCCTTCCTCTGTGCATAGATAGACAGCATCACTCGTATTTAGGTCAAAACAACTCAGAACTACAAATTCTCCCCTCCCCCCCCAGAATAATTGCATTCCTCGTGTCAATGACTCCCTGTTCCTACCTATATAAACTAAATTCAAACGTGATTTTTGGGGATAATTCTCAAAGGGTAAACTATTGGCCTGCCTTCCAGGTTCGAATCTTCATTTTGATATTAGCTAATAAACTCTTTGTCTAACTATGATTCCAGGTAGCACAGGGAACCAGGGAAGTACTGCTTCCAGTGGGAAGCACAGGCTGTGCTTTTCAAGACCAAGGCTGGGTGAGCCAGCCGTCATTAGCACAGCTCAGACCGTGTGACTCCGCCTCTTTGCGACAAACCTCAGACCGGTGCAAACCAGTTCAGTGTCCTGACGGACATCCCCCATCACCCAATCCTCCGCAAGTCCCGGCCTCCCCAGCTCACAGTGGAAGACTGGGAAGAGCTAGTGACCGCCGTCCCAGGAGGCGGCTCTGAATCAGTTGGACAGCTAATGACCAGGCTGCTGGGGCCCGAAGACGGGCCAGCGACCAATGGTGAGGGTGCTGGGGCGGGCCCTCACTAGCCCCGCCCCTCAGTGCCGCCGCGACCCGGGGAGCCGGCGGGCTAGGCGAGGAGGCTGGGCGGAGGCGGGGCCTCGGCGCTGCGGGAGGAGCCTGCGCAGTACGGCGCCCGCAGAAGGCTGGGGATGACGTCGTTCCAGCCGGCGGCAGCCGAGCCCCACCCCACGCAGCCTTCAGCAAACTGAGCTCGCTCGGCGCGGGCGGCGCCTGCCTTGCCGCCGCCTCCACCTTCGCTTCTGTGCAACACCATCTTTGTCTGCCGGCCCCGCGGCCGCCCAAGCTTTGTTGTCGGCGCCCGCACCCTGGCCGGCCGGGCCGCGCCGCCGAGCAGCCGCAACACCGCGCTGGCGTCGTCCTCGTCCCCTTCGCCGCCGCCGCCGCCCGCCGCGCGCGGCCGGGCCTTGCCCCCCATGGTCTCCCGGCCGGAGCCGGAGAGCGAGGCCATGGACGCGGAGCTGGTGGTGACGCCGCCGGGCTGTTCGCATCTGAGCAGCTTCAAGGTGGACAACTGGAAGCAGAACCTGCGTGCCATCTACCAGTGCTTCGTGTGGAGCGGCACGGCGGAGGCCCGCAAGCGCAAGGTGCGGCGCGACCCTCCCCGAAATACCGCGGGCTGGAGAGGAGACCCCCTCCTGCAGCCCTGGTTGGCGCCTGGCGGCGGAGGAGCGGGGCGGAGGGAGTATCAGTCGTCTGGCCGCAGGCCCTCCCTGGGTGCGCTGCCGGCGGTGGGGGCGGGGGCGCGCGGGGGCTCTTCCCCAGTCCCCTCCCCACCCTTTTCCTTTCCCTGTGCTCTCCCCATCTCCCCATCTCCCCATCTCTCCACACACACCCCCACACCCTCCAGTCTTCCTCTGACTACCTTCTGGGCCGCGGGGAAGGGGACGGAGCAGGGGCGGGGTTTCGGGGTGGGCACTTGAGAATTGGTCCGGCGGCCGCTTTGTCTTGCAGGGTTGCTCAGAACCCTGGTGCTGAGAAGCGAGGTCCGGACGTTCCAGCGCTAGCCTCTCCTAAGAACCCTCCGCGATGCTAGGGTTCGGGAGTCGGGATGGGTGCGCTGACGAAAAAATGAGGCAAAAAACTATAATAAAGAGACAACGGCTATTCGGGGCTTCTCCGGTGGTTGCTGTGGGTCAGTCCCTCGCCACCATCTTGAATGTGCATTTACACTGGAGTATCTGGGCCAAGGAAACGGTGCCTTATGTCAGCACATGAGGTGTTATTAGGGTGTAGTTGTAACTGCAGTGCTGGGCAGAGCACTCCATGGGTCCAGTCTTAGGAAACAAATTTAGGGAGCTGGCACTCCCACCCCCATTTCAGATTTGTCCCTGGATAGAATTCGTGTGTGGGAACAGCAGTTATAAATGTAGAGAATTATTTCGTCCTTTATCGGGTCAAATCTAAGAAAGCTTTATCGTTATCAGCACGTTTTAAGTTTTAGTGAATCACTTGGAGCTACCCGGGAGTGGATTTAAAAGAAGAAATTACTCTGCTGGGGTAGGTGGGCATTGGCTTGCCTTCTGCCACTATAATCTCCGTGAGACAGTGAGGATTGTTAGCAAGTTGGAGTGTTCTGTTATTTTTCAGATACACACCCATCTAAGCCTTGGCTTATTAATGATTTGGAAATCAGAAAATACCTATATACGCTTACCAAAAGAAACCTAGTTTTTACAGTGTAATGTGATTTGGGAGTTTAGTTAGGCAGTTTCACCTGAGTAGTAGCACTTTTATGGGAAAATTAACATCTAAAATGGTGAGGGATGTTAGATTAGTTTTCTTTTTTTTAATCAGTAAAGCTGTTGGGAAGTATTGCCCTTGGGGGTGAACTAAAATCAGAGATGAAGCATTTCTGTTAGGGTGAGAGAGAGATTCTTGCCCATGGAATTGTATGCCCTTAAAAATCTTGACATTGGGTAGACAGTAATCTTGTTATTGCTATACATTCTTAGTTTCTTGGTTTAGTTGATGTGATGTGAGATTCATCTCTAGGTTGGATTAAGTAAGGAATTTACTCTAACCCACCCTGCCGACCCTCCTGTTCCCCTCTTCCCACCCCCCAGTGATTTTTAACAAAGCTGGAGTCAAGCTTAACCCGTCATTAACTTTGCCTAGTTTCCTAAAAGGAGGGAATTTGGGGGGAAAGGGGACCATATGTTGCTTGGATTAATCTTAATGTCACTTGCTTACTCTGAATGCTGTTTTTCAGGGGTAGAAATTTGAGCTATAAACAGGTGGTGATGCCTATTTCTTTCAAAATTCAAGTTTGTCGGTATTTATTTCAGTAACTTTTGGTATGGTACCAACAATTTCCTTTATCTTTTACTCTAAATTTTTGAAGAAGAGTTTGCTTGTATCAGTTTGGTTTCTTTTGACTGTGTGTCTAGCACACTCTAGTGGCCAGCCAAGAAAGAGTGTGAGAAATAGTTTAAGCCTGTTGATTAACAGTACTTCTTTGGTTTTAACAATATGAAGTTATTATAATACTTCAACTTAAGATGCAATTACAAATTTTTGGATGGTTTGGATAGTTGCGTTAGTCTTCACTTTGCATTCGCCCGGTAGGAAGAGCGGTCGAAGAGGTTTTAATACCGCAGTTCAGAAGAAACAGCAAAGTAATAGAGAAAATGCCGCCTCTTGAAACGGATATAGCGGTGGGAACAGAAGAGGCAGTAAGGCTTGAGTATCATGTACTTCGGCAGCTTAAAGATCTGTGCACAATGATAAAGAGGTTAATGTCAGAGCGCTTGAAAAATATTGAAGAATTAAGAGCGATAACGGAGATGAGCAAACCTGATGGTGCAGAAGATGGGATTGCTGAAGTAAATGCAAAACAAGAAGAATTCTCACAGGATGAAGAAAAAGGGGAAACGAAATGAAGAAAACGAGAGCCCTAGTATGCAGATCCAGAAGATAGAATCTATGAATACCTAAAACAGTGAAAATCTAAGCTGAAGCTGTAAGAACCAGTTTAACTGAAAGAAGTTTTCCAGAATTGAAGAACAAAATAGATCTGCATACAGAAATCGATCACGGCGTTTAATTTAATGAAAAGTCAGCAAAACAACCCTTAACAGAAAGACATTCTGGTAAAGATATATCCTGTTGCCGTTTTCAAATTTGAAAGATAAAAAATTCTACAAATATCCATACAGAAAGGAGATTGGTAACCTATAAAAGGGCAAATGTTAAGCTAACCTTAGATTTTTCTGTTGCAACTCTGTATGATAGATGACTACAGAACAATACAGTTTTCAGAACAAATAATTTTGAGCCAAGAATTACATACTGTCAAGTTATTTCTGTATGAAGGCAATGGAAGACGTTCACAGATATGCAGGGATTTCAAAAGTATATCACCCAAGTACCATCCTTGAAAAATTTGCTGAATGATTGACTTTAGCCAACAGAGAACAACAGTTAAAAATAGAGAAGAGATTCTATGAAAAAATTAGTAGTAAGCATTAAAACTACCTAAAGCATTAAGAATAAGTTAGCATATATAGGATTATAAGACAAGTTGTAAAAGGTAGATTTATAAGTTGAATCAAAACTTTCAGTGTATGTCATTTCAAACTGAAAAAGCATGTTAATGTTTGATATATAGAGAATAAATACTGGTGTCTTTTTTTCTGAAAAAAAAAAAAAAAAAAAAAAAAAGATGCAGTTACAACTTTGTAAACAAATAAAGGTGTCTTGTGAGGTTGATACTCTGTACAGCGTAGCTACAGAAATGAATTCCTGGATGAACAAGAATTCTCATCTAGGTAGATGTGGATTATGGTTTTTTTTATATTCATAGTTTGATTATCTTACCGCTTTGTATGTGAAAATAGAAACTGGCAATAAGACAGCATAAATTTTCAGTTTTACTAGTTGTCATAACTTAATAGCTTGCAGTATATGTTGAAATTACAGACACTTGTATGTGTATAGGGTCAGGTAATGGTATTTAATCATTACTCTTTGAACTGTGACTCCAACATTTTGCAATGTGGAGCAATAACTTATCTGCAAAACACAGAGCCCTTTTAGTAACTATTATAAATATGTTTACAAAAAAATACTTTACCATAGTGAATGAGTTTTCAAAAACACTATTAGTAATTTTGGACCATAAATGATTGTAGTTTAATTTAAGCAATAAGCTGGAAGATAGGAAACTGCTTTCAAAAATCTCTAAGGCACAGCCTCAAAGTGGAACAATTTCATCCTTTTGGGCATTATATTCAGGCCGTGATCAACTCTTACTCCTTAGTTTCTGTCTCTAGTAATTGAAATCTTAATTGTTAAAAGGTCATTTGAACAGCAGTGAATAGCTGCCTTAAAATTCAGAGTAGTTGTAGGTAATCTGGAAATTCCTATATATAACTATAGCCTCAGCACATATAAAAGAATACATAAGTAATTTTAGGGGCTCAAAAGTTTTACTGGGTAAGCTTGAGATTTGTGAATCCATATAGTTTTCAAAAATAATTACAGAAACGATAACATGAATGTGTTCTCTATTTAAAAATATAACACCTTAGAGGTTTAGGGAACAGACAAGTGAATCTTCCCTGGTCTCAGTTAACCACTTTTAAGATCTTTTTGCTACCTGCGTCTTCCAGAATTTTTTAAAATTGCAAATGCATGTGTACATGTAAAGCAAAGTTAAATATTTTATTTTGTCTATGTACATGTACTTACTGTTTTATATTGAAAATTTAAGATAATAATGCCCTAACTTTTCATCTTGTTTATTTGGGGGACATGTCCTTTTTTAAAGTAAACATTTCTTTTCCAAATATTTTTGCTTTGAGGGGCTAGTTTTTTATTTCATTTAATTGAGGAGTCTTTCAAATAATTAAAACAAAATACTACACCAGTCATACAAAGTAAGGAACAGATGATACAACTATTTTAGAAAAGTCGATAAAATATACCTCAGCCTCCTGTGCCATTGCCTGAGTGTGGTGATTCTCAACTGGGAGAAGGTTCTGGTAGGGGAGAGGTGGGGGTACTGGTTAACATCCTGCATTCCACAGAAAGCCAGTGCTCTTGTTCTTGTGATCTCTCTCACACACACACGCACACAGAATTACCAGTCCCAGGTGACTGTTGTGCCACTGTTGAAAATCCCTCCACTGGGACTAAAATAAACCTTTCAACTTACTTTTTTTTTTTAAGTAACTAACCATTGGGCGTAATTGTTTAATCAAGAAAAAACATAGTTTTGAAGGTCTGATTTGAATTTGAGTGCAGAGATAAAATTGTACATGGAATTGAAAGATGACCAACCTCAGCGTACTGGTTCTTGTAAGACTGTGATTCTGGAACCAGAACCCCGGGATCTGCTGGACTGCTTAAACCCTCTGTCACCGGGCAGTTTGCAAATTTTCACAGGTGCCAGCTTGGGCCTGCACGGTGAGAGCCTGTTGTCACAGAACATCTATAATCTGGCTGCAGTGTGTGCTTGTTCTAGACTGTCTAATTTTCTTCTGTTCTAATACTTCAGCCACAGGCTTTCATCTTCATGCCCACTTCATTTTTTATGCACTCTGCCTCTTCTGATGGTTGAAGACGTTATTCACGTCCCCATGCAGCATTCCGTAAGGCAGCTACCATCTTGGTAAAGTCCGTGGTTGATGTTTATATATTAATAAATGCGGTTTCAAGGCCAGACCCAGGCCCTGCCCTCCCAGTGCCTTCCCTTCTAGGTGGGTACTCAGTGGTCCCAGCCAGGATTGGCGCTTCCCCTGATATTGTTGCAGGATTCAGAAGGGGCTGCTTCTTAGGAGATGTGGGCCGTTGGAGACCATAGGACCCCTTCTAGCTGTGTCCTTCCTGGCTTTGGGGTCACTGCTGTTTGTACCTAAGGTTCTTCATACATCAGAAGAGCGCAAAACCTTCATGGAGTGAGTGTAAGGATTGAATGGGACAAATGGGTCAGAAGCCCCAGCACCATTGTCCAATGTAAACTCAACACACAAAACGTTTGGGTTGCCAGCCTCTGTTTTTTGAAACTTTCTGTTGTAACCTTCCCTGTACTGGTCTCCACTGTTTTCCTCCGTCTGCCTTCCTCCCCCATCAAAACAGGCAAATTACATACCATGGTATCATTCCAAAGATTCCAGTCTGATTGCCTGAGGGACTTAATACAAGGGTAATTGGCATACTGTGCTAGAAAACAGTAGGTTATTGCATAGTTGGGGTATATAAAAACAACATACCACTGTGCTACAGTTAACATTTTAAGTTTCTGTGGTCTGGTTCTTGGCCATAAGTGTTCATATTTCTTACTCTTGTATATTGCTTTGATCCATGTCTCCACTTACTCGTTGCTTTTGGGTTTATGTGAAGTGGTACCTGGTTAAGGGTGCCTAGGTTGTGAGTTGCTAGCTTGTACTGGGGAAGGAGCTGGGGTTGGGACACCCACTGGAACTCTGAAGAGAACCAGAGATTTGGTTCTAACACTTTGTATGGTAAACATACCAGTGGTTCATGGATTTTAGCAGTTGTAGTTGTAGGTTGAGTTTTCTTCTGTGAAGCTAGCTTTGAGCCAGGTAAAGTCAGTACTTTTGGGATGATTGAAAGCATTAACAAAATTATCTTTTAGTACAGTAAGACTTAAAGACGAAATTCAGGCTTCCCTTTTCTCATAACTGTACCTATTGTGGAGCTCCACTGGAACATTTTTCTCTAAGTACTGGCACACCATGTGCTGTTTATTTAATTTTCTTCTTTGGATTTCAGGCAAAGTCGTGCGTCTGTCATGTTTGTGGCGTTCACCTGAACAGGCTCCACTCTTGCCTCCACTGTGTTTTCTTTGGCTGCTTCACAAAGAAACATATTCATGAGCATGCGAAGTCGAAACGGCACAATCTGGGTAAGGTGTCCTTCCGAGCTGTCTTGCCGGACATTTAGGAATAGTCGCTGTCCCCACTTTTCTATTTTTTGAGTTTTGACTTGCAGCTCCACTCTTCCAAAAGTCCACTTCTCTTATCTAAAATAATATGTGGCTTCTTTGTGAAACTCCACAGGAAAAATAAACAGTAAACTTAGCTGTGAAATGCCAGTGTGGCACTGCTTTCTAGGTTTCTCAACCCTTGCTGGGAGCTTCCTAAAAAAAAAAAATACACCCATCTCATCTGCTTAGAATAAACTGTCTACAGTGGGAAGAAATTTCCCTTTATAATAGTGGTGCTATGTGATTTCAGAGTAGGACATGGTATAAACAGTCTCATATCTCAAAAACTTTTTATTTACATGTTCAATTGTGGTTTTTTTCTTAAGGTGATGTAACTTTTTAAAAAAACAGTTATTTTGTACAGCTGGGGAGTAGGGCAGAGGTGTGGTGGGGAGGGGAAGGGGGATGAAAGGAGTCACCAGAGACAGCAGGGAGCAGAGCAAGCAGATCGACTGCAATATACAGCTGAGGGGAGCAGCGTGTGAGACAGGAGAGGTCTGCTGCGCATGTGGGTCCGCTCCTGGCTGGCCTCAAACAGACTATAGTGGCGGTAGTGCTGAGACTTAACCCCTAGGCCACTAGGGAGACCCAACATCTTTTCTTTTTAATTAGATTTTGACTGCCTTCCTTTCTTTCTTCAGCCATAGAGCTTATGTATGGAGGTATCTACTGCTTTTTGTGTCAGGACTATATATACGACAAAGACATAGAGATAATTGCCAAAGAAGAACAGCGGAAAGCTTGGAAAATGCAAGGTTTGTTTTTAACCTAGCTTTACATACCTGATTGCTCTCTCACTTCTCTTGTCTGTCACGGTCAAAACTCACCAAGAGAAAGATAAATACCCAAGGAGATAGCAGCGGGGTTCTGATGGTGGAAGGTGCCCCCCACCTCCTACGGCTCAGTGGAGCCAGGTGAGGTGACTGGCTGCCACGAGCATGTCCACAGCATCCTGAGTGACTCTGCCTAGGCTGCTGCCTGAGCCCCAGGGTGCCACATGGGTCTGCAGGTGCTACGAAGAGCTCCGCCAGTCTATCAGAATCATCGCTGTTTACAAAGAACATGTAAACCCAGCATCTGCTTTATACATTCTTGCCTTAATTACTCTGCTTTAAAAACCACCCATTGTTTGAGAATAAATAGAAATAAGTACACTCTGATCAGAATGTCTAACATATTACTTCTTGGTGCAAAATACTTAAACCATAGGGCTAAGTGATGCACATCATGGAATAAAATAGAACTCTTCTAAAATCATTTCAGAAAGTTCGTCTATCGGTGGTATGCTTGCTTTTGAGTGTATTGAATTATGTAGAAATTTTAGGTGGTGTATAAAACCAGCACCTCTGAGTGAGTAGAGTGTGTGCTGGGATGAAAGGTGACTCAGTATTTACACCTTTACTGCCTTTCAATTAAAACTTATTGGTGCAGATGTTCAAGAAGATACATATTTATGCATTTTCTTTCTCAACTTTACTCATTAATTGGGGGTACTTCATTTAAGTTGCCACGTACTTCCCACTGGTGCTGAGGCTACTGTCTCTCTACACACTAAGGAGAGAGACTGAAAAACAACCATCTTATCCTTAGTGTTAGGGTAGCACAGAACAGTCTCCAAAAGAAAACCCTGTTTGTTCTGTTAGCTCTCTGTGGTCTAGTTAGGTCTTAGAAGACTTCATGTGATGTTCTCTTTGAAATAAAACCTCGTGAATAGTGTATCACTATCAATTTTTACTTAGAATACACTTGATGAAAATTTAGCTAATGGCACCAGACTGTCCTTCATCTGCTTAGGTGTTGGAGAGAAGTTTTCAACTTGGGAACCAACCAAACGGGAGCTTGAACTGCTGAAACACAACCCGAAAAGGCGAAAGATCACCTCTAACTGCACCATCGGTAGGCGGAGGGCTTGCTTGTTAGACTTACTTGTTTCTCTCTTATTACTTACGTCTTACTTTGTGGGTTTCATAACACAGTTCTCTTTCAGCACTGCGTCTGTCCTCTTCGATTTGCTCACCACCCGCTTCTTGAGCAGCTGTTCTCTTGAGCAGCAGGCTTGGGGGCAGTGATGGTGGGAATAGCCCTGCCCCATGGCCCTCAGAGTCCACTCTTGTGAAAAGACTCAAGTGTACCCTGGCCAGGTTAAGGCTGCATGCAGTCATTTAGGGAGAAAAGTGCGTGAATGTTCTGACTTGACTACATTTATACATTTTAGAAACATGTATAAAATGGAGAGGCTCCATTTTGACCTGGCCAGTTGGTGGAATACCTTTGAATGAGTCAATAAAAGCATGTAATGGCTGAAGAAAGAGAGAGATGGTGGTGAAAGTTACTCTGTAAGGTTCATACAACAATGGCACGAAGGTCAGACAGCTGCTATTACATTTCTTGCTCTTCTTGAATGACTGAGTAAAAGAAAACGAACAAGTATAGATGTAAAGGAAGCCTGCAGTGCTTTTGGTTTCAGGGGTGCGCAGTGCCACTCCCACTCTCCTGTCTGCTTCCTGACCAGGTCTGCGCGGGCTGATCAACCTGGGAAACACATGCTTCATGAACTGCATCGTGCAGGCGCTGACCCACACACCTCTGCTGCGGGACTTCTTCCTCTCAGACAGGCACAGGTGTGAGATGCAGAGCCCCAGCTCCTGTTTGGTCTGTGAGATGTCCTCGCTGTTCCAGGAGGTGAGGTGGTCGACTTTGGTAATGACTTACTTCAGAACCCCATGTCCTACCCGCATTAAAAAAAATGATTGACCATGATAAAGGAGGGCACATTTCTAAAACTTTATCTGTGAGTGTGCATTTATTATGGAAGAGACACATTTTTCCCCCAAAAGGAATTGTTAGGTAACTGACATCAATTTTAGGAGCACACTGCTGACTTAAGGGGTGAGAAGTAGCCCTTTGAGGAGTATAACAGGTGGGTGGCATTTGTCTCTGTATTATACACTTGGTTAATTCACCTTTACCTTCATGTCTGCCATCCTGACCCTAGTAGGGCATGTAGGGGTGCATGTGCCCCTTCCTGTTCTGTTCTCAAGCAGAGTGAGGTCTCCGGCTGCACCTTCTGAGGGTGCTTCACTAGAAGGGCTCTGTCTTTCTGAATCTTTGCCTCCAATACCAGGTTCTGTCCCTCTGAGGGGTTGTAGGCTGCACTCAGGTTGTGCCTGTCCTTATGTGTCCCCCAACAGTGTTTCCCATATTGCTCATGCCTGGGCCTGAGGCTTTCTCAGATACAGGTTTTCGGCTAAAGTGGCTCAGTCTCCCAACTAAAGCCCACAACTGTTCCTGCTCTTAGGCTGCTGAGAGGAGCTGGATGTCCTTTAAGTGTCAAGGCACCAGCAGACCTGGCCTCCTGTCACTGTCATACATAACCTTTGCTGTAACATAGCCTCACCACTCACTTGTGTGTCCGGCCCCGCAGTGGCAGAGGGGTGTCATAGCACATTTCAGAAAAAGTTTGCAGCTTCTTTCTAGTTTAGCCTAGCCCGTTTCCTAAGTATCTACGCCCTGTCAATAACTGCTAGATAATAGCAGCAAGTGGACCTAAATAGTGTGTGCACTCACACAGACGGATTTTTCTGGCTCCATGGGGGATAATTTCTCTGTCATCTTGCTTTTAGGCTCAGGTTTATTAATGTGTAATTTAGAAACAATAAAATGCACCTTTTTAGTGGATAGGTGGATTTGTTTTGGCAAATGCATGTCATGATTCATTATTTAGGCATAATTTATAGCAACTAGATGGCAGGAAGGGAGAAAATGATGCGGAGCCTCAAAAAGTGCAGTGGGTGCAAATAAACATATAGCTTGCTCACAAGGTAAAATTGAGTCATTCTGGTCAAAGTAGCCATAAGAAATTCTTGGTAGCTGTTCAGTGTCTGTGTGCGTGCGTACTTTGTGTTCAGAGAGTAGTGTTTATTGCTGATGGGCATTTTCCTTTTCCTTCTCTCTGAACAGTTTTACTCTGGGCACCGGTCCCCCCACATTCCATACAAGCTGCTGCACCTGGTGTGGACACATGCCCGGCACCTGGCAGGGTACGAGCAGCAGGACGCCCACGAGTTCCTCATCGCTGCACTGGATGTGTTGCATCGGCACTGCAAAGGTGTGGCCACACCTTGTTTTTCTGGAGGGCGTGGGGTCAGGGCAAGTGTGTGCTCTTGCTAGTACAGTGTGTGTGACCTGTTCGATTTCATTAGTGTATCATCATATTTTTTCCACAATAAGGAAAACACCATAAACACCTCAAAGAGGTTCTTTGTATTTTGCTTTTCAGTCAGGAGTTCACCTCTTTGGGTGTTCTGACCTTGCCAGGTGGCATGGCAGGAACCGTTAGCTCTCAGTTCTTGACAAGCCTTCACCTTGAGTCCTGTGCTGTGCTGGGTTCTACTTGGTTTGACCTGTGAGGGAGTTAATTTGATGTCCTTCTGTGTTGTTATGGCTGTGGAACCCAGAAGCTTCTGGACACACACACCCATCAAACCATTTCCCTTCCCTTGTAGAGTCCCCGAAAGGGCCACTATTATAAAGTAGCTAGAGAGCTAAGAGTGCAGACCTCAATCTGCTTACTTGCTGCTCCTTCTCAGGTTCATTTCTGGTTGCAACTTTATTTTAAAGCGTAAGATAATCACCGCAACTTGGCTCTCCCATAGTGTAGTCTTGCATCCTGGTACCCTTACCAGGGTTTTCACATGTGTGTTTGATAGTTTTTTTGGGGGTGGGGGGAGCATACAGCAGCTCTGAGGGCTAGAAATGGGAGATTGGTACTCAAACAAGTTTTGGAGGGCCTATGCTGAAGTAATCAACACAGGTTGTCAGCTAAGGGATGACCTCCAAACTTTGGGTCAGTCACCCTCGGGCTCTTAAGTCCATTGCTAGTGCTTTTGTCTTGTGGGGCTGGGGTCAAGTCAAGGAGTCTTCATTCCTGCCAGGCCTGCTGCTGCTGCTGCTGCTGCTGCTGGCGATTCAGGAGCACTTGTCAGTGTGACTGAAGTGTGCCAAGGTGGCAATGCCCTTGCTCATCTCTGACTTCTGTGCTGATGAGTGTACTGGCTTATTTTTCCTTTGAGGAACATTAGCTTTCCAGGTTGCTTGGTGAATAACCTTTAGTGCCTTGTCAGTCTCTTGGGTAGTTGGGCTGCTTTCACAGGTGTCCTGTGGAATCTGGAATTAACAGCTCAGAGATGAGCCAAACTTGAAATTAGTCAGCTTGTTCTGATCAAGTGTCATGGCTTTGGGTTCTAGCTTTTTTTTGGTACTTATATTATTTTCTGCTGGAAACATAGATGATCCTATAACTGTTGTAAGAATCAAATTACAGTTGCTTAATAGCTTAGATTAGATTTGGTTTCCTAGCATAAAGCATACCATACAAATGAAAAAGAGCCACTATGAAAGATTATTAAATTATTCTGAGCATTTGAGATTAGGAGACTTCTGTAACCAGAAACTAAAAATGGACTACTGTTAAAACTTAAGTTCATACCAAAAAATGAAACTGCTTTGTTCTACTTTTCTGACATAATTCCTTTTGAAACATAAGCCTCTTATTAGAAACATATTCAATGTAGCTCTAAAATTATAATTTAAATATAATTCAAGTAAATAAAAGTGAACTAAAAAGAGAGGAAAGTCAGTCATCAAAATTCTCTGAATCCATCAGCAGCGGGTTCAGGCCCTGTGGGAAGTAGACCAGCCAGGCCCAGGTGTGCTTGGTTGCGTGTTGTTCTTGTATGAGCTTGTAACCTTCAGTCATCTTTTGGGGTATCCTGTATAGTTGCATATCCTAACATTTTGTCCCATGAATTTGAGCTCACTCTGGTTAGCATTTTTTTTCTAATCTGTGGCAACTACGGTCAGAATATAATAGCCATCCTTTATGCCTTTGTAATGCTTTAACTTATACAAGGTGGATACACACTATCCGTCCCCATTGACTAGCTGAATGAAAGTTACTGACAATGTAGATAGGACATCACATCGCACCCAGTAAGTTTTATGTTTGTGTGCCCACACTCAGACATATAACTAAGATTTGCATTGAACTACGGAGATGGGCAGTGGTACGTCACTAGTTACAACTGATTGGAAAACGTAATGTTCCTGACGTTCCAGAATTAGGGGCTGATGAGAAAAATAGGCTGAGTGGGGAGTCCTGCAGTGACCTTTCTGAAGGAAGGACTCTGTTTGCAACCAGTTCGGGGGATAGGGGCTTTCCTGGGAGGATTTGATTTACAATATGTTGTACCACCGCCTCACTGGAAAAATTCACTCTCTACATGAAAAGAAAATCAATAACTTTCCCCAGTTATTGGGCTTTAGGTACATTTTGGTGCCAAGATAGACGTTAAGGAGATCTTAAGGAATGGAGAGAAAGAAGAAAATAAGAAGCTGTCTGAGCTGTACCCCCTTCCCCTGGCTCATCTTTGAATGATAAGTGTTTCATGTGCCCTTTGAAAGGACTGGCACGTTCCTTGGGTCTATGGCTCTTGGAAACCTGCTGACTTGGGGCTGCAGACACTTGTCACAGACGTGTGCTCTTTCTCCAGGTGATGACAATGGGAAGAAGGCCAACAACCCCAATCACTGCAACTGCATCATAGACCAGATCTTTACGGGTGGGCTGCAGTCTGATGTCACCTGCCAAGTCTGCCAGTAAGTGCCAGGTGTCTGCCTGACAAATCAGTATTCTTCTGGGATCCGTGCTGACCAGGACCTAGTTCCTGTTAGATCGACTTTACTCGGGGTGCTGCTTATTGACCAGCATGGTACATTTTCAGTCAGCAGAGTTCTGAGAAGTTTACATCTTTCAGATTCTTGATTCTAATGTCTCCTTGGTACCTCCCCAGTTGTGCCTTTAGTGATGTGTCAGTGTTATTTGGCTGCTGCTGTGGATCCTTTGCCACAGCAACCAGATGAGAAGCAGAAGTGTGGTTCGGAGCACTGGCATATATTGAGATAAGATAGTGCCAGTGGGAAAGACACTAGAGAAATTACAGAGTCCCTGCGTGCTGAAGGTCGTCGCGACAGTGTCCCACTGGCTTGCAGCCCTTCATGTGAGGCACCCTTGTTACTGCCCAGCCCAGGAGTGTGTGCTTAAAGCTTTCCCCCACAGCTCTGCTTGCCTTAGGGTGCCTGATACTGGAAATCACATAGAAAAGCCCCCTACGAGAAGAAATGGATCTTGGGTGGCAGATTTTCGACATGTGCTCCAAAATATCTTAATTTTAATTATTTCATGATTTCCTTTTCCATGCCTCTGGAGAGGAGTATCCTTAATTATTTGCAGGTACAGTTTCTGAGCTTGGAGTGCAGAGCTTTCAGTGCCAGGAGGCGCTGCACTGGTTGAAGTTAGACGAGCCCTCCCAGTCTGCCTCATGCACACTGATATTTCCTGTGGTTTCAATTTTTTTTAAAAACCCCAGTCATAATCCACAAAGATGAGCTCATAAACTATGGATTGCACTTGCATTGTGTAGGAGAGACCAGATATTAGAAAAAGTTTTGCCTGTGAGTGTTAAAGGATACAGATGCTGTGAAGTAACATACACCATCATGGTCCATCGCTCTGGGCAGCTCACACTCAAAATTTTGACCGTAAAGATTGAATTCCACCTGCAGGGTATTATCTGGAGTTTATGTCCTATTTGCTGTCGATGGTAGATTTCCCAACCTAGCTTTTCTTTTTGTACATTTTAAAATCAATCTCTAGGAGAGAACTGGCTTGGTCAGATAGAACACAAAGTGCAGCAGCTGTGCTGGGAGGTGCCTTTAGCTGTAGCTGTCATCTAGGGTAGTAGTTCCCAGGCAGTCTGTAGTTCAAAATGCTGATGGGATGGATCCTTCAATTCAGAACCTCTGCACATGGGTCCAAGAATTAAGTTTTTCCAGATATCCTAAAATGATTATGATTATCCTCAAGTCTAGGCATCAAAAACCTTGGCTATAAGTGGTTCACACACTGTCCTCCATGGAACCATAAAGGTGTGAGCTCAGCTCTTCCTGATCTGCGATGTCATTTGGACAAAGGACAGAGCTGTGAAAGATGCTGAGATGTGCCCCACCAGTGTTGCCTCTAGCCCTGTCTGTGGATGTCTGTTTTCAGATGTGTTTCTGTCTCCCTTTTTCTTCTAGTGGTGTCTCCACCACAATAGACCCCTTCTGGGACATCAGTTTGGATCTGCCTGGCTCTTCCACTCCGTTTTGGCCCCTGAGCCCAGGGAGTGAGAGCAGCGTGGTGAATGGGGAAAGTCATGTGTCAGGAACCACCACGCTCACTGACTGCTTGCGAAGGTAAGAAACCTGTTTGCACTCTGAGGGGAAAAGACCTTTCCTTACAGTCAGTTACTCTCCTTGCCTTGGGATTGTTCGGAGAAGTGTTCAGGCCCACTCAGGGTCCCAGCCATATTTTCTTCCACGTGTTCAGTATAGAACATGAAAAAAAGATAGGACAACAGATGGCCAGTTAGTGCCCAGTTGCTCATATTGGTTTGTCAGAGTTTTGTGAGACTAGCTGGCTGTTTTTGTTCTCACCAGCTTTGTGCTGGAGGATGTGCTATCATGCTCCTACCCCATCCCAAACCCCTGTAAACCAGCAGAGAGCCAGAAAGCAAAACTTGGAACTTACTTACCTTTGGTGGCTGATGTGTACAATAGAGTGTGCCTTAAGAAGGACTGCCTTTCCCATGGGGCGTGGCCTTTTCTGTGGGAGATGTAGACATCTGGTGTTTTGCACTTTGACTTGTCCAGCTACGGCATCAGTTTAGACAAGTGATGAGGTTTGGGTGTAAATGCTGCAAGACGCATTTAAGTAGTTATCACACACAGTTATGGAACAACCAGAGACTCTTCCTAAATGTAATTTTAATTAAACAGTGTTTTACCACCTTTATTTTCTTTCATTCATACTAAACAGAGGTCACTACTGACAAGTCCTTGTTGGATGAAAGTATAATTTTATCTTATGTGGTCAGCAGGCTGAAAAGTTCATGTTTGGAATTTTAAAATTTAAATTAGAAATTTAAAATTTTAAAACACAGAACTTTGTTAACACTGAGAGGCCAGATAGTGTGGTAAGAAACAGCTCGGAGTAGGTGCAGTATGCTTTTACCTGCATTTACCAGATTTTCTGGTTCTAAACAAGAGAAACTGGCTCTGGTTAACCTAATCAGGTGGGGGTATTGCATAGACCATCTGCTTTCAGGAATTCCCAAACATGGTGGGTGAGGGCGTTGTAATGCATGCTTGCTTACAATTCTGTCTTGTAATCTCTTGGTCTTCTAATCTCTTTCAAATCCATACGCTTCAGCCACCTTGTTTTCTTTCCCTTGATGCTGCTTTTTTTAAGTTTATTTATTTATTTATGTATACAATAACTGGGGTCTAGGCCAGAGGTATGGGGAGGGGTGGGTGAAAGGAGTCACCAGAGACAGTGGGGAGTAGAACAGGCAGATCTACTGAAATAACTGCTGAGGGGAGCAACAGGTGAGACAGGAGAGGTCTGCTGTTCCATGTGGGTTAGCTCCCTGGCAAGGGATTGAACTCGTGTTCAATTGCAGTGGCTGGTGATAGTCTGACAGCAGAAATTTAACCCATGCACCACCAGGGAGGCCTTCGTTGGTATTTCTGTGTTGAAAAAACAAGGCTGTTGGTCCAGAGAATGCACCACACTTGGGTTTTGCATTCATGAATTCACTATTGCATGTTGTGTGAACTTGCTCAGATAGCCTTGCCTGGCCTCCCTCCTCCTCTCAGGGGCTCACTGGGTCCTCACATTCCCACTTTTGGGCTTCTGTCAGGCAGTGTCAGCTTTGCTCCGAAGGGCTTCATCTTGCCTGAGGCAAAAGAACAAAATTTCCAAAGGATAAACAAGGATTTTCAGATCTGTGTGTGAAAAGATTGCATTTGACTTTTTAGCCTTAAAACTTTAAAAATTTTACATATACTACAGTGAAATTTTTGTCTTACGAATTTTTATCTTTGGTGACTACTTCTTATACCAAAAATATTTTCCAATTTACCTGGGTAGTCTTTTTGACTATCTTGTGGTATTATCTTACTGTTAGACAATTACCATTTTCTGTTTTAAATTAGACTTTTAATTTGAGACAGTTGTCATTTCCCATGTCATTGTAAGAAATACACCCAGTTTTCCCCAATGGTGATGGCTTGTAAAATTGTGGATCAGTGTCATGGCCAGGATATTGATGTCCATGCAGTCAGGATGCAGGGCACGTCCATCCCCACAGGCCCCTCACCCACACCTGCCTCCCGCCACCACTGATGCATCACTCCTGGCAGTGGACAGCCTGTTCTCCATGTCTGTAAATCCCACATTTCAAGAACGTAATGGCGTGGAATCATCTGTAACTTGAGGACTTGCTTTTGTCACTCATAAACTATTGGGAGATTCAACCAGGTTGTCAGCCAAGTGTCAGTCTCTGTTCCTTGTTAGTGCTGAGTATATTCCACACGTCCATGAGTATATTCCACATGTGGTCCATGCACCACAGTGTGTTCGACCATTGTTCCACCCATGAGAACACCTGGGTTCTCCAGTTCAGGGCTGTTACAAGTAAAACTGATAACAGCGCTTCTCTGCCCTATGTGTGTGAATGTACGCTCTAATTTTGGGAGGCAAATTTTTTAAGATGGGGGTCGCCCTGGTGGCCTAGGAGTTAACTCTCAGTGCTGCTGCCATGAAGGCCCACCTTGAAGGCCTGAGTTCAATCCCCAGGCAGGGAGCTGACCCACATGGCATAGTAAACCTCTCCTGTTTCACCTGCTGCTCCCCTTACCAGTGTATTTCAGTAGATCTGCCTGTTATGTTCCTCACTATGTCTCTGGTGAATCCTCTCAACCCCCATGCTTCTGGCCTATACCCCACTTCTACACAAAATAAATAAAATAAACAAATTATTCCCTAAAGTAAAAGAATAATTTTTTTTTAAAGATTTATTTATTTATGTATACAAGAGCTGGGGCACAGGCCAGAGGTCTGGGCAGTGAGAGGATTCACCAGAGACAGAATAGGAAACAGAACAGGCAGATTCAACTGAAACACATTGCTGAGGGAAGCAGTGGTGAGACAGGAGAAATCTGCTGCACCACGTGGATCCCCTCCCTGGCCGGCAGCGGGTATCAAACTTGTGCTGCAGTGACTGCGGTTTGCTTCATAGTACGGTGCTTAACCCATTGCGCCACCAAGGACACCCCGAATAATTCTTTTTAAAAAATTTGAAGTAAGTGTTTTGAAAGTGATAGAGAAGGGAAAAAACTTCTTTTCAATATAAAATTATAAACATCTCTAACTGTATTTTGTATTTTTAGGGAAATTAACCCTTAGAAAGTAATGTCTCTCTCCTTACCTTTTACTTCTTCCATCTTTTTTCCCTAAACATGTACTTTTTAAACACCTCATAGATTTACCAGACCAGAGCACTTAGGAAGCAGTGCCAAGATCAAATGTAGTGGTTGCCATAGCTACCAGGAGTCCACTAAACAGCTCACCATGAAGAAGCTGCCCATTGTGGCCTGTTTCCATCTCAAAGTAAGCTTTCCAGAAATACCAGCATTGACTCGATTTTGCATCTTCAATACCAGTTAGAGCCTGTTGGTTTGGGTAGAGCTTTTATAATTGCAGCAGGCTCGGTGCAAAGCACTGAAGAGACAAGAGGGTAATAAGCTATAAACTATATAGCTGTATAGCTATAAAGCTATTCCTGTTTGTTGCCTAGAGGGGGCTGTTGTAAATAAAAGATAACTTCCAAATGAAACTCGATGTGAGTTTACATACTCTACTGGGGAGGAAGGTTTTTATTAAGGTTTCACTCCTCCCCTTACCCAATTCCTTGTTCCTCTCCAAGTTTTCTGTTTCTCTTTAATTTTTAAAAGCAAAGACTCTTAGCATTATGATGTAGTCGGGTCAGCAGGCAGGTTTTTTCTATAAAGGTTCAGATAGTAAATATTTTTAACTTTGCAGTCACTTACAATCTACTTCATAGTCTTCTGTGTTTTACTTTATAATCCTTTAAAAAAGTAAAAACAGGCCATTCCTAACTCACCAGCTGGATTTGGTGGCCCTTGACTAAGTCAAAGGAATGTCTAGTCTGGTCAGAGAAACCACATTTACTTTTGCTAGTGCCAGTTGTCAATGTTACTTTCTAAAACCTTGCCCTTTTCAGGGTTTGGCATAAGATTCATTTTGTGTACTCCGATGTTTATTTGAACATTGGTATCATTTCAATGAACCTCATAAGTTACAATTACATGGATTAGTAGTATGTTATTTGATCTGTAAGCTCTAGAGGTGGCCAAAGGCAATTCAGAAAACACATGAAAAGCCCATTTTTGGGACTGCATGGAGAAGTACCGTGGAGAGTCCTTTATAGCTCCCATCTTTCCCTTTTTCCTTTGTCTCCATCTTTCCCATCTCTGTAGCGATTTGAACACTCGGCCAAACTGAGACGGAAGATCACCACCTACGTGTCCTTTCCCCTGGAACTGGACATGACCCCCTTCATGGCCTCCAGGTATGAATGGGCTTGTCAGCTGGGTTTCTGGTGAGGGATGTGTCTCCAGTAGGTGAGTGATTGTTGTAGGGCCCTGAGGAGGTACTAGTAATGTTGAAGTAACCTGACCTGCTCAAAACCCACTTTGCTGGAAACTGAAGGCACACTTCAGTTTAATGAATTGCTTTTCCCCAGGTATAATATTTCAACTTTGCATTTTCCTTAGTAATCCTGTGTCAACTTTCAGGCTTGCCAAGATAGGATCACAGTGAGAGAGCAGCATTTTTAGCTGATGAAATTGATTTTGGAGACAGATAAACTGAATTGATTTTGTAATTGAAGATTCCATTTCTCTTGTTTTCAAATCTTTGTGCCATAAACCACTTGTAATTTACACTCTGTGGGGCTCGCTGATGCAGTGGAAACACACGAGTTCCTATCCTTTTTTGTTGTTGTTCAAGATTTTTTTTTTAAGATTTATTTATTTATGCATACAAGAACTGGGGTACAGGCCAGAGGTGTGGGGAGGTGAGAGAATCCACCAGACAGAGCGGGGGGAAGAACAGGCACATGGACAGAAACACACTGCTGAGGGGAGCAGCGGGCCAGGTAGGAGAGGTCTGCTGTGCCATGTGGGTCCCCTCCCTGGCCAGTGGCAGGGATCGAACTCGCGCTGCAGTGGCTGCGGTTTGCTTCATAGTGCGTTGCTTAACCCACTGCACCACCAGGGAGGCCCCTGTTGTTCAAGATTTATTTTATTTATGCTACAAGAACTGGGGTGCAGGCCCGAGGTGCGGAGGATGAGAGAATTCACCAGAGACAATGGGGAGCAGAACAGGCAGATCTACTGAAATACACTGTTGAGGGGAGCAGCAGGCGAGACAGAAGAGGTTTGCTGTGCTATATAGGTCAGCTCCCTGACCAGGGATTGAACTTGTGTAGCAGTGGCTGCCTATCTAGCTGAGACTTAACCCCTTGCACTACCAGGGAGGACCAGGCTGACCTATCTTAAAAGGAGAGTTGTTGGAAGAGCTGGAAATCACACCTAAAACCTCTCTAGCACAGGTCTGACATAGTAGGCCCCCAGTGATACTGATAGTAACACTCAGGCCCTGCGTCTCTGGCTCGTTATTTTAAATGATACTGAGTTTGCTGTGTTTGTTACAGCAAAGAGAGCAGAATGAATGGACAGTACCAGCAGCCCACGGATAGTCTCAATAATGACAACAAGTAAGTGGCAACTTGTGCAAGGTCCTGGCATCTGCATGTGCGAGCTGGAAGAGCATACTTTTGGGGAGCCCCCTCTAAGCCTTTCTCAGAGACACAGCTGTGTTTATGAGTAACAGTGATTGGGCTTTTTATTTCTTTGGCTTACTGACTGACTTCGATCTGGGATTGACCGGTGTTGAAAGTACTTAACCCATGTGAGGAAAGGACCTTCGCGTCTGTATCATCGAGGTTCCCTCCTGTTGGGGAGCGTGACCCCTCTCTCCTGGCTATACTCTGCCTTCCCTCGTCCTCCCCCCATCATCATGACAGGGGGTGAAAGGGTAAAGGGACTGTCACAGTTCCTGCCAACTCCAGTTGTTATTACCACTTCTGTTAACTCCAGCGATGCAGACATCTTTGCCTCTGTGTGTCAGTGGAGTCAGGTCAGCGGGGCTACCAAGCCTCGCTCTGCAGGCTTCTGACTGCCTGATTTTTGCTGGTGATAAAATTGAGTTTCCTGGTTTTCTCCCCACTTCTTTCCTCCCAAACTAGGTATTCCTTGTTTGCAGTCGTTAACCACCAAGGGACTCTGGAGAGTGGCCATTACACCAGCTTCATCCGACAGCACAAGGACCAGTGGTTCAAGTGTGATGACGCCATCATTACCAAGGCCAGCATCGAGGATGTGCTGGACAGTGAGGGGTATGTTCAGGTGGCATTTTTTTCCTGCTTGTACAGCCTCGTCCAGTGGCATGCTTTGTCAGTGTACCATTCGGAGACGTTCCCCTCTAGTTGCTGAAGTAATGAGGCCTGTCTGCACAGCACGTCAGCCTCCTTCAGTTGTCAGGTAGGAAAGAATGTGTTGACCAGGGTGCTCTGGATTGACACCTTCCCCCAGAAGATGGTGGGCTTACATTTAACCACAGAACCCCTCTTTTCTGTGAAAGTTATTCTCTCCTTTATCCATTTTATTACTTCCTGGCTTCCTTAGGCTTGCTAAATCCTTGTTCTTGGGCCCCAAGTGAGCTGATGTGAGTTTTGAGGCATCTGGACTTTGTATTTGATGGGTCATCCCTTTGACATTATACATAGTTCTATTTAAGAGGACAGACTTGGCAGTGAGGAAGCCACAGTGAGGCTGGGTTTAGACTGGCCCCCACTGCGGGAGTCCTACAAGAAGTAGTCTCCCGCCCAAAGGCAGAGGCGGTCACGGACATGAGAGACCAGGCTCCAGAACCATATGGGAGATGGGATCCTCGGGCAAACAGACTGGAGTGTCTTGGGTATTAGGTGGGATGCTGCCCCACCCAGCTAAGGACTCCGCGTTTTGGAAACTAAAATCTAAAGCCATCCCACCAAGAAATCTGACTGCAGAGCTGTGTAGACGCCACAATACCAGTGTTCTCAGTTGGGGAGGGCTGGTTCTCCTGTAACTTTGCAGGAATTTGAACGTGAGCATGCTTTTCTCTTCACCTTTGCAGATACTTACTGTTCTATCACAAACAGTTCCTGGAATACGAGTAGCCTTACCCACAGCTGGTCAGAAAAATGAAGGCGATGAGTTGGCAAGTCTCACAGAATGATCCCCGACTTCCCCGACATGATTCTGCCACACAGTGAAGCACCCATGAGAGCACAGGGTTCCTCTGTAGCCTGGGTCCCAAGGAGTCATCACAGTGGGTGCCCAGGATTGTGATGTTTGAATGGACAGGCCCCATGCTTGGAGAACAGCTCCAGGAGCCACACAACAGAACATATTCCATGAACAGTGTGCCCTGAGTGGGAGGAGCAGAGTAGATCTGCACTAGCACATCTCCTGTGCTCCTCAGAGAGATGGAGGGCACAGCAGAGCACCTGGCCCCTGTGCTTCCATTCAGTCCACACTACAGTACAGACTCCAAAAGGCACCGGTCCATTTTAAAATTATGGGTCCATTAAGGCAGCAAGTAGGAGAGACAGAGATAGTGTGTAAGGACAAAATATCTTTCTCTTGTGAGATTAGTATTAAGTATATATAGAAATGGAACTCTTAGCCTCCATTCTGTCAGCAGATATAAACAACCCCACCCTACCCCAAGCCTGTGGGACTGAAGACACTGGGGTTTCCAAGCACGTCTGTTCTGCAGGTAACTTAGCATCAAATTGCATGTGGACGCATCAACCCTGGTGTTCTCTTGGTTTTCTAGAAATAGGAATTTTCTTACCTCCTCCTCTTTTCTCTCCATTTCCACAATGATGAATTTCATAAATGTAATGATAGTAATGTGAAAGAAATTACTGAGTTTATACTGAAATTTAGATTGTTTCTCCTTTATACTCGAGTGAATTTTGCTTTCTAATTGGTGCTGGTTGCCTCCTCCCCCTACCCCTGCCTTTCCTTCTGGAAGCATCCGTGTCTGGGTTACAGCTGGTGGGTGCAACAGAAGGATCAGGCTGCAGCTATAAATGTGTCTGTCATTAATTTTTGAGTATATGAAGCATTTTTCAATGGTTTTATTGTTTCCCTTCCTCATATTTTCTTCCTGGCTACTTGTGCCACTACCTTGGTGGCCAGTGTGTCAGGCTGAGGCTGTGGTGGCTTCCAGTGGAAACTGGATTACATTGCTGAGTACATATGATCCACGTTTAGTGTCGTTTCAATTATAGGAGGAGAAAAAAATGGCTGTGACAGCTTGTTGACAGAGCTGATGAAGGAGATGGAACAATAGGAGTTGTTCCTTGTAAGATATCTTGCATGCTTCTATCTGTTCAAACCCAAACTTAAGTTTGTTTGTACCTTTCTGAGAAATTACAATTCAGATGTGGGGGGTGAGGGGTAGAAAGTTGTTTCCTGTTTTTCTGTGAACAACTGGCTTGCAAGCTGTGTCTGTCCTGGGGGTCCAGCTGCATCTGAAGGGGGTCAGCACAATGTTCTCATCAAGAGCCAGGTCATAAATATTTTAGGCTTTGTGGGTCCTATAATCTCTGCCATAGATACTAGAAAAACATGATCATGGCTGTGTTCCAGTAAAACTTTTGGACACTGAAATTTTGATTTCATATAATTTGATGTCACAAAATAATTTTTTCCCCTCTTCAAAAATGTGTTATTTATTCTTGGCTAAAAAGCCATAGAAAAGCAGGCAGTGAATGGGATTCCACTCATTAGCGGTTAGGTTAGGAAGGGGTGATCATAGCTGAAGTGGAGCCCTACCGCTTTCTGGGAAGTATTAGAACACGTGAAACAACAGTCATATACAGCAAAAATCCTTAGTGATACAGATTCTTGAGCACTTGCTCATTTCATTCTCAGTTGTGTTTCTGCACTTTTGGGACATTAAGTTTTAAAGCATTATGGAACAGCCAGCTTTATTAGAGAAGCAGGAGTGGCTACAGATTTTCAGCATTGGCCCCAGTGCCCAACTTGGGTGTGTGTGATAGGGCCATGGATACTTGTGGAGAGGGGTTCTCTCACAGTAGGAGCACATCTAAGAGGAGAATTGACTTTGGCTTGCAGCATTGTGAGCCACAAAGTCTCTTCCTTTGTTTTGCTCACGGTCTCCCTTTACTATAGTGTCCCAGTGCTGAGTGGGGGCAGGGCAGCCGTGGGGGCCTTGGGTTTCCTGGCAGGTTGCCTGTGGTGTGGTGTTCTGCCCTGCTTCTCACATTTCTCTCCTCTCTACACCTCTCCCCACTCTTCTTCAAGGGCTCAGCAGCTCCCAGGCTTGAGCACTATGGCAAGATAAGAGGCTGCATTAAGTTTTTGTAGGCATTATCTTGAAAACTCATATCCAAAGTCATTATATTTGTTCCATTCTTAAGCACTTGCCTTGTGTTCTGATCATCACAGAGCACTTCTCAACACTAAGGAGACATACTAGGGGACTTCCCTCCTAGTGGTGTATTTTAAATAACTTGTATTCCCAAGATGGCTGTCTTCACAGCAGCTGGCACTGAAACAAGTGGACTTTCCCTCCTCACATGTCTGAAGAGAGGTGGGTGCGGGGCCTGGTAGCCTGTAGTCCTTCCAGCCTGAGTGGGCACAGCAGCATCCCAGGACCCTCCGCAGCAGCCCCCTGCAACGTACATCCCCATGCTCTTGTACCTCAGCTTGGTGTGTATGCTTTTCTTTGTGTAAATTTGCTGTTCTTCTGACAGTTCAAATGACTGTTTTGTTTACTATAACTTTGAAGACAAAAATTGTAAGATGATTCCAATGATTGTGCTGTGGATTTTATTACCAAGATGTTTACACCTCCCTTATACCTGCCTTTTGAGGAACTGTTTGACTCTAACCCCCTCTCTTAATGGCTTGTAGTCTTTCCTATGTCATAATAAAGCTACATTTTATTCTGAAAATTGGCCAGCTCTCCCCTTACTAATACAGCTGCCGAAGAGGAGCCCTTGGGCTGAAGGACCCTGCCTGGGAGCTCCTGCCAATGAATATACATCTCTGCTCCCCACAGTGAAGAGGCCTAGTGTGACCAGCCTTCAGGAGCTAACTGGGCCTCCTAGGGAATGATACCATCCCACATTCAGTGCTCAGCAGTATCTCCAGAATCTTGAGAGGTCTGTCCCCACTTGGACCTCCTTGTCACTAGCCTTCCCTGTCCTTGCCCATCGAGCCAGACTCTTAACGCCCCATGAGTTGCTGTGGATTCATTATTTTTGACCTTGAACTCATTCCAGATAAGGTGGGTGATCAGATACATTACTGCTCAAAGGTCTACTCACTGGGAGATTTCCCTTTAGCTTTGTCCTACAGGACTGTCCCATCATTTGGTCACAGGAACACCTGAGGGGCCGTGCAGTAGGTATTTGTTGGGAAGAGTCTGAGCCACGCTAAGTCACAAACTTAGTGTACCTTCTGGACCTGCCCAAGCTTAGGCTCTTACATGCCATTTCTAGTAGATACAGCTGCTGCACATGCTCAGCCTTCAGGCTAAGCAAATGCTTTAGGTGGTCCCTACAAGTTGGTATAGAGAAGAAGATAACAGGTCACTGGTGCTTGCGTAGGTCCAGGCACCATGTTGATCTGATGCGGCAAAGATACTACATCTGTGACAGCAGTTGCAATTCGAATGCACTTTAGTAGGCTTGTGGTGTGCAGTCATTTCCTAAGACCCATCACACTTCTGCATAGACCAAACGGGTGGGTTAAATACCATTTACAAATAGTGGTGGCAAGTGTCATCACTGCCCCTGCTTTCAGATCTTTGGCCAGGACATTAATCTTTGAAACCCCCTCAGTAATACAGTATTACTTGTTTGCTACCTGGATGGGGAGGTGAAGTTCCAGCAGCTTCCACATGGCCCTTCCACAGTAGCCCTCAGCCAATGGATGAAGTAGTGAATGTGGGGGACCTGCCGAGTTCCAGCTACGCCCATTATTACACTCAGGAAAAGGGGAAATGACCACAGAACGTATCAAATACACTTCATTTTTTTTTAAAATAAGGAATTACTTCAGGAAGAACACAGCTGATTCATGCTTGTCTGTGCTCTTTTCCCCTCTGCCACTCCACTGGCTATGTTTAGCTAGTGACATGTCTACAAACCAAGACCTAGGTAGGTAGGAGAATTGTAGATGATGACTCTGGGGAGACACATGAGCCAGAAATAAAAGTTCTCTTGCTAAGTAAAATACTATCATCTTGGGCAGTAAAGGAGTGGTATCTAGAAGCAGGGACCAGACCTACTACCCACAACGTTTAACATACTGCCTGGCCCATGGAACTACTCATAAAATAAATGACTCTCAGCTTGTGATTCCATTTTTTAAAAAAAGCCCAAGTGAAATAGAATGGTGAGCAGAAAGGGTAATGCCCTGTTCCCCACAGAAAACGCAGATTAGAAGGGAAGAGAAATGAGTGTTCAGCTCCTATTCACACTGGGACACGTGGTCGAAGGACAGGTGGGTGCCCTCAGCATCTGATAGAAGAGTTGAGGGCCTATGAGGAAGTGACGTGGTTCAAAGCAGAGGGGGACAGCACAGGCCAAATACACACACCCCCTCCTCCCCCCACCCCCGGGCACGGGGGACCTGGAGCATGCTGAGGGGAAGGACAGCACAGCAGCAGGCAAGTCAACACCAAAGGTGGATATGTCAGGGATGGTGGAAGAACAAGGAAGCCTCATTTTCCTTAATCTGTGCAATCACTTCCTACAGTTAAAGGACTGGCTCATGGGAGACAACTAGAATGTGATTCTAAGTGCTCCTAAGAAGTAGAATCAGTTGGAAGAAGATGCAAAGAAGAGTATCAACCTAAAAACCATTCTCCCAGGAGAGCTGTCTAAACATGGGGTGAGCCCCATGAAGTGCGAGTGTAGCAGGTTGGTATCCTTAGAAAGACTAGACTCACATGAGAGAGGTTTTCTGGGGAGTACTTGAAGGATCAACAGGCAGGAGGTGAGCGAAACAGGGCAGTGGGTGGAATTGGAGTGCGATGTTGCCAACCCTGCAGGGGGCTTTGGCGCTGGGCTGGCCCTGCAGAGGGCTGTGCGGCACTGGGGGAGAGGCTCGGGCTTGGGTGAAGTGGCTGTGAGGATTAGTTGCTAGGATAGTTGCTAGGGAAAGACTTGGCTGTGAGCCACCACCAAGCAGCCCTCCTCCAAAGGAGGGTTGAGTGCTCAGATCTGAAGTGGGGGCCTGGGGGGCCCCAGTATCCACACAATAGCAGCTCTGATTCCTGGAACTCCCCAGTCCTCTCACTAGTCCAAACTGAAGTCCCATTTGCAATAGGCGGGGCCTGGAGGTTCCAGTTGAATCCCAAGCTGGATCCATTTTGTGGTCAGGAAACTGTTTCTACCCTGGTTTGCTCTGGGTCCCTACTCCCTGTTTGCACTCGTGGCTCTGCCCTGAGGGGCATGTGCCACCTTTTTGTGGGAAGAAGTCTACTCGCCTAAAGTCGTACATTTATCTCAGAGAGAGAGAGTGCATTTGGGCTTCAGACAATACTCGCTATGCGGTGAACTTAAGAAGGCTAAAGCAGAATAATGAGAGCCATCGGGCCCTCCCCCACTGCCTCATCAGAGGACAGGTCAGCCCTTCAAGAAGTCGATTGCTGTAGTGGGAAAAGTACCTGCTGTGGTGTGTCCTTGTGGGGGCATCATGCATACCAGCAAGGCTCCGGGGTGGCCAATCCCCTCTGATACCGTGATCCCTCATCTGCAAGATGGAAGGATTGGTTACTGTGGAAGGTCTGATCTGACAAGTGCTTCCAGCCGTGATGCTGGACAAGTCTAAAACATCTTTTCTCCCTGCTTCTCCTGGTGGTGATACCAATAAACCTGATATTCCAGCTTACATCTTACAAATGTTTTCTCATCTGTAAGACAGGGACACTAGCAGTGCTCCCTCACAGGAGTATTACATAGAAAAAATGAGTCACGTAAAGTACTTAGAACAATGGTTGGCACATAGTAAGAACTGTATAAATGTTTTTTTTAAAAATCCCAATTTGAGATGTATCAAAGCCTGGAGCTCTTTGGGATCTGCTATTTGTCTTATGACTGGGAAGGGGAAAATGCAGTAACAAGTTAGTATATGGGTTTCCTCAGTGACACTATTTTTTCCCGTGATAAGTCTGTAAGTGAAAAAGAATCCCAAACAATTACGAAGGGAAAAACAAGATGATTTGCTAAGCAGGTTTGGAACCTTTCGTGTCCTGTTGGAAGGTGACCAGATGTCAGACTGATGGGGTCAGAGCCAGCTCTAGGCCTAGACCAAGAGGCTCCCAGGCCTGGCTGCTCATGGGAGTCACCTAGGGGCCTAAGATGCCTTCAGTGTGTGCCCCTGCCCCCACGCCTGCAGAACCTGATTTAATTGACCTGTGGCCCTGGCTTTGGATTTTCCCAGGAGTTCCCCAGGGTTCTAATGTTCAGATAAGGTTGAGAACTGAAGCCAGCGGGGCCCAAGTAAATAAAGAGAGTCAAAAAAACTCAACTGAAGGAAATCTCACCCTTCCCTGTCTCCTTTGTTCCAAAAATAACTTGAGACACTTCCAAAACCATATCTAATGCAGTGGAATTTTTGCAATTGTAAGAAATCAGAGAAATGGAAAACTTCAGATGGAGAAAGTGTTTCTGAGAGGAGTCATTTGAACTGAGGCTGACATGACAGACACGGCCCCCTGACTGGAATGAGGCAGAGGGAAGAGCATTCCTGGAAGAGGGAACAGCAAACCTGCAGGCGTCGGGGCAGGAGTAAGAAAGGACAGTTCTGAGAGCAAGGGTGTGTGACCAGGAGGTAGTGGCACCATGGAGAGGAACCAGAGCTGACACAGAAGTAACCAGGGGCGCCACCCTTTGGGGCTCAAAGACTCTGGTAAGAGGTCGAGATTCTATTCTGCGTCAAGGACTCAAGGAGGACTTTAAGCAATGAAGAAACATGACCTGACTCATGCTTTGAGTTGATGCTTTGGATTCCAGCAGCCACCTATGAAATAAAAAGAGCGATAGAAAGTTCCTTCCCTCGTGATAGAAATCCAAATCATCTATAAAACCATATCTCTTGACCCTGTCTGCAAGCTGATTGCTGGCGACCAACTAACCTGAAGCCTAGGGAAGGCAGGTGCCTGCAAGGACAGAGACCTGTCCACATGTGACCAGGGCAGGGAGGAAGGCAGAGCCACCTTCTTGCAAGTGGGAGTAGTTTGCACAGCGAACACGTGAAAGAACTGTTAGCAGCTGCGGTGCATTAGCATGGGAGAGCATAACTTCTGGGAATGGCAAGCAAGGGGGTGAGGGTCAACACCCAATTACAGGTTCTTCTCCAGACTGCCACTGAATCACCATGGAAACAGTATGAGGCACAGAGCCAGAGCAGAAGGCAGGAGAATGCCTCCCCAGGTGATGCAGGCCTGGAGGAAGGGAGCGCACATGACCAGCCCAGACTCTTCTCCAACTACAGTCGTAGGCTGCTTGGGAAAGGGCAGCAAAGTCTGCTCACCTCGGGAAACAGGTGAATGGATGGTAGGAAAGTACTTTCCCCTACAGCTGGGCAGTAATCATTTTGTAATATAGAAATGTATCAAATATTAGTGTTGTATATCATAAACATCTAGGATGTTATATGCCAATTATATCTCAGTAAGCTGGGGCGGAGGGTTTGGGGGGAACAGTGTTAGCAGGAGGTGGAGGAGGGTTGACAAGTTATGGCCCATCATCCAAATCCAAAAAGTAGTTTCTGGGCTCTCCCTGGTGGCACAGGGGTTAAAGACATCATGCTATAGTTAGCAACTGTAACAAGAGTTCAATCCCAGCCAGGGAGCTGACCCACATGGCTCAGCTCCTGCCTCCTCCACCGCTCCCCTCAGCAGCATATTTCAATAGAGCCACCTGTTCTGCTCTCCACTGTCTCTGGTGAATCCTCTCACCCCGCCTCCCGCACCTCTGGCCTACACCCCAGTTCTTATAAATCTTTTAAAAAAAAATTTTTTTAAAAAGTAGTCATTCAATTCCTGCCACCCCATTTGTTCACAGCTTGTCTATATTTTCATTGGAGCTACAATGGCAGTAATGGTGCCCTTATAAGAAGGATAATTTGGATAAGACAGATAGGGAGGAAACTCAGGCCAAGGAGAACCTGGAAAAGATCCTTCCCTCAAGGCCCTCCAGAGCACCTGCCTACTTCAGATTGCTGGAACTGTGAGATAGGATATTTCTGCCAAGCACCTGGTATGTGGTGTTTTGTTCCAAGAACGGGAGGAAACAGACACAGCCTGTTAGTTAGCTGTGGATGGTGAGAGAATGGGCACCAGGCTTCCTGTCTACCTCCCAAGGTGTGTTATGCGAACCTTTGATGCCTGTAGGTGTGCAAGATAATTTTGGGTGTTGCAGGTTGAATAATTTTAATATATATAATCAGATATTTCATACTCGGTGAATACTTTTCAGAATAATTACGCATTTTGAGGTTTAAGTACTACTAAAATATGGGTTTCAATGCTAGTAAAAACATAGGTGACATCTAAATTGTGTGAATGCTCAGTAATCAGTGTATCAATCAAAACCCATAAAATTTCACAAGATTAAAGTAAGTCTAGAAGAAAAGGTAAGTTTATGTAAAGGAAAATATTAAGCAAGCACTAGTGCAGGTTGGTGGCGAATGTGGTAAAAGTGGGTGCAACTGAGAACATGTCTGTGATCCAGGGAACAGCTAAGTGCTTGAGGAGCCTCCCCTGCCCTGGGCTCAGCCTGCCCCTTCCTGTCCACCTCACACTGCAACGCACAGGCACACACAGAAACACTTGCGTGCACACATAGTAGGCCCACAGTGCACAAGCACACGCACTGTGGGAAGGGGGCTTCTTTTTGTAAAGAAAGTTAGGCCAGCCCAGCCCAGTTCTGGAGCTTCCCTCACACACCTCAAGGCCTCCGGTCTTCTCCAATCTTTCCTGGTGTCCCTTCTTCTATGGAAGCCAGTAGCAGATTCCCTGCTTCCCACCCAACAAAGGTCAACAAACTCTTAGGCCTGTCAAAGCCAAAAAGTAGTTCTTCACACCAGGCACCCAGCCTTGGCCCCAGGGAGGCAGTGTGAGAAAGCTGATGAAAGATTTGAGGGGAAAACACTACCGAAAACAGCAAACAGCGACCAGCAACGACCGGAGGAGCAGGCAGCAGGAAGGTTTTATTTCTACAGGGGAAGGGTTCCCTGGGGCTGTGTCCAGCGGGTTACTGAGGTGTGTTTCGGTGATGGTGACCTACAGCCTGCAATGGAGAGAGATCTGGGACCCGCGCAGTGGTAGCCTGGGACCCGGGCACCCCTCCCCCAGATCTCCTCTGCCCTCACCATCTCCCTCCTCCCAGTCTCCTCCCCGCTCCTCCCGGCAGCTCTCCCTCACTTCACTCCCCACCGCCCTTTCTCTCGGCCTTTCCCTCACACAGTCTCTTTTCCTCTCTGCCTCTCCGCTCCCCTCAGCTCTCTTGCTCTTGTCCCCTGCCCCTCTCCCCGTCAGTTTCACACCCCGGGGCCCTCGTCCTGGGCGGGCGCGCACACGACTTCGAGGCTGCTGTCCGGGGCGCGCTCACAGGGCTGTCCGATCGGGGTCCCCGCGCGGCGCCACCACCTTCCGGCGCACGCGGGGCCGGGCGTTCCCAGCGTTCCTGCGCTCTCTTGGGTGGGCGGCCTGCGCTCCGGGAAGCAGAAGCTGCAAGTCTCCACCGGCTCCGGAGGCACGCCCGCGGCGCTCCCCGCTTCCATCCAGTGATCTGACAGAGGGGGAGAGCGTGTTGGACTTGGCCAGACTCCTCCGCCACCCTGTGGCCAGGGGACAGCCAGCCCGCCAGAAGTTGTCAGAAGTAACATCACCCTTAGGTAGTAAAGGACCCCGTTCCCCACCCCCCCGCCCCCCCCACATACACTGCTCTCCTCCACCTGGCCACAGCTTCCCTTCTGCTTGGGGTGCCTGTGCAGGAATAAGCTTAGCTGTTACTGGAGCCCGTACCCCCACCCCACTGCCCGCAGTGGGGTGATCACCTCCTCCCGGTTCTAGCCCTTAAAGTCTCTTGGAAATCCCCCCAGACCCCTGCCGTCCAGACCGCAGTGGGTCACCTCTACACCCATCCTATCTCTGGAAACCACCTTCCTTCTGGCCATGACGGTGGTACCTGACTTCACCCAGACAGAAAGGAATTGCAAAGGCTTGGCCCAGACTTCCCCAGGAAAGGCTCTGCCTTGGGAGCAGGGGCAGTGTCAGGGCAGAGGGATGTCAGAGGTCTGGCTCACAAGCAGTGACAGGGGAAGAACCCCTGTTGCAGGCTCACCCTTGGAGGACTTGGCCCCAGTCTGACAAGGCGCTGGAGAGGGCTGGCAGGAGAACTGGTCGCCCCTCCTCTTGAGAAAGCAGGCCACGGCCAGGAGGAAGCAGCAGATGATGGCACAGAGGCAGAGCCCCAGGGTGCTGTAGACCAGGGCCAGCTGATCCGCGCTCAGCTTCAGCCCTGGGGCGGCTGCAAGACAGCAGAGACCCTAAGGTCAGGATGGGCCCCTCACTGCCCAGGCCCTTCTCTGAAGTGTCTCCTTCTCATGCCAGCAGCTCCCCTCTCAAAGCCCAGGCAAACCAGTAGGCCACCTCCCTTCCCTTGGAAGGCCATGCCCCCCTGGGAGGGCATCCCTAGCCCCCCACTATTCAGTAGATAGGACTGCTGGGAGGGGGATGTTTCCCTTTCCCACAAGGAGGCTTAGCTGCTCTGTTCTCTGGACTCTGCAGGAAGCCAGGTTCTCCCTCTCCCCCTCAGCTACCCCAGGCAACTTCTTCCAAGGCCTCAGAGCAGGACATCTCTCGAGCTGGCCCTTTTGCTGTGGGATGTAACCAGTGGGATGCCGGGTGGACAGATATATAGTTGATAGCCCAGGGGGTGTCTCTGTTCTGTCCTGAACCTTCACCAAGAAGAAGCCTTCCCTGGGGTGCATATATTAGCGGGTGAGACCACTGTAATTGCTAATTAGTTTGGAGCACAGCTATAAATTTGGGCGGCCCTGTGAAAGCAGAGCACTGTCACTCTACCTCTTAGGGCCTTGAGCCCCTGGTTTGGATGCCGGAGACTCAGCCCAGGGCCAAACCCCTCCCCTTGAAGTTTCTCCCCACCCAACACCCCTAATTTCTCTGGCCCCTTAAACTGGGATGTTCCCTAGGTCCTGACTGAAAGGACGAGCCAGAGTTAATATACGTGTACATGCCTATAATATTCTCACGATGCTCACTCTTCCTACTCTCTTACCAAGTGCAGACAGATCTGTGGGGTCTCCTTTCATCCTCCTGCTCACCCAAAGGAGCCCCTGCAAATGACCCCTTTTTAAAAGCTGAGATGTCATTCATACCCCAGCACGTTCACCATTTCAAGTGTACAGCTCAGTGGGTTTTGGTGTCCAGTTCGAGGACATTCCAGGTATTCATAGGCTCCTGTGTGTACCCGCAGCCTCACCCTACCCCCTGCCCAAGCCTGCACCCTCTCTCTCTGTGCATCTGCCTGTGCTGGGCACTTCCTATCAGAGGGAACCACGCTCTAGGGCCTTCTGTCACTTCGCACATTTTCAGGCTCATCCGTGCTGCAGCTCTTCCTTTCTACGGCCGAAGACTGTTCCGATGCACTGCCATGAGTTTCTGCATGAATGTATATTTTTTACTTTCTTGGATTTCTAGGAGAGTTGCTGGGTCAGATGGTTAAGTCCATGCTTAGCTTTTTAAGGGCCTGTCAGACATTTTCCACAATGACTGCATTTTACACTCCATTTTGCTGAGTCTCGAAGTCTCGCTCCAGTCTTGGAGCTGCAGCTGGAAGCAGTGGGATGGATGCCAGACCAGTGCTCAGGCCACGCGGAGGCCTTGAGCGGATGTGGCCCCTTTTCCTGAAGCTCCTTAAGATCATGGTTTTATAATGTGACAGAGAGAGAGAGGAGGTTTGGTGGGCTGGGTTCACCACCATTGGTGCTGTGTTTTGTATCCCAGATTCAGACAGGCTGTGGGCAAGGGGAGCATGGCGGCATTCCCCATGGAGGTGCCCCATAACTGGAGATTGAGGTCTGGAGAGGGGTGAGTGTCCAAGGAGCGGTCACAGGGCACAGAGCATGGAGATGTCTGTGCTTCCAACTCCAAGGTCCCTCCCTCTGCTCACCTGCTCCCACCTGCCTCTGGAATAAAACGCCACACTGTCTGGGGCCCGAGAGGCTGGCAGCTTTTATGGGGAGATGAGCAGCCCAGATGCCAGACTGCTACTGAGAGCAAAAGAAATGCTGTGACAACTCAAGACGAAAGAAGACATATTTTGCATTTTTCAAATGTTTTCAGGGTGAATTTTAACACTCAGACCAACCCGGAGACTGTGGCAGCAAGTGTTCAGAGAATGTCCCTAAATTACTGCCACCACACATCCTGACCTGGGCCTCCCTCTAACAGCAGAATGCAGCTGTGCCGTCTGGCCTGACCCAAAAAAGGCCAGCCAGCCTCTATTTCTGCTCTCTTGGGAGCCCTGGGCCACCACATGAGAAGACAAGCTGGAGAGACCACAGGGAGGGGTAGACAGAGCAGACGGAGGATATGAGGCCTCTAGATGACTCCATCCCCAGAACCATCTGCCTGCACGGCATGGGGACCCCAAGCAACGCCAGCCATGGAGCTGGCCAGCCACCCACAGAACCACATAAGATAATAAACGGTTGTTATCGGTAGGCCAACTTCAGATGCTGCGAGAGAAGACCAGAGCAAGGCTGCTCCTGGGGGCGGGGAGGGTTTGTCCCAGCTTCTCTCTGTCCCATCTGCCCAGAGCAGTGAGTGGAGGTTTCTTATAAGGAAGGAAAAGTAGGTTTCTGCCTGGGGACCTGTCCTCAAGACATGTTTTCAAAGCCCCTGCACTAAGAAGCAAAATGCAAATTAAAGCTGCAGGACCCAGGGAGCAGGGCTCCCACACCTTGTTGGGAGTGGCCTCTTTTGAGGACTGTCTCCCAACACTGAAAACACACCGTCCTGATTCCTGTACATTCATCCCCTTCACCGCTTAGGGACACGTCCGACCCCAACACACAGACACGGGTCTTAAAAAGAAAGTAACAGTCCCCACATAAAGACACTTGGGCTAAGCCTACCCAGACTTAATCACTAATCTAACTAGTTTCAGCCTCCCTCAGAATGCAGTTTCCATTGTTAGTATGGAATTTTCTGGTGAGCCCCAATCTTCCCATGACCGAAGGAAGATGAGATAATCGGTCACAAGGCTTTTTCTATTCCCCATAGGTAGGTCACCTAAGCTTGTCATGATCCCCTCGCCCCTGTCTTGCCCTCCCTCTGTCTTTGGAAACCTTTCATTTTGTACAGCTGTTCAGAGCATCTTTCTCCTTGCTGGGTGGCATTTGGCCTGATTCATGAGTGGTTTCTTTTTTGTTTTTTTTTTTAAATGTGAAATTTTCTTAAAGATTTATTTATTTTTGCATATAAGAACTGGGGTACAGGCCAGAAGTATGTGTGTATGTGAGTATGTGTGTGTGGGGGGGGGGTGTGGTAAGAGGATTCACCAGAGACAGAGTGGGGAGCAGAAGAGGCAGATCCACTGAAACACACTGTTAAGGGGAGCAGTGGGCGAGGCAGGAGAGGTCTGCTGGGCCATGTGGGTCAGCTTCCTGGCCGGGGATTGAACTCATGCTGCAGTGGCTGCAGATGCTTCATAGTGTGGTGGGCCAGCTGGCCCTTGTGGGTTAAGCACATGAGGCCCCTCATGAATGGTTTAATAAAGCCCAGTAATGGGCTGAGTGGATTTTTGGTATTTGACACAGGCATTCACTGGAGCTTTGTCCGTAACATCAAACGTCCAGGGCGGCCTGGCTGCCCACCAGCAGATATGGCCACCACCGGGAAGATGACGCATCAGTTAAGATGAAGGAGGCACAGCTGGTGTCATAAGATTGACCCCAAGAGACACGAAGTCCAAACAATGAGGGGGCAGTTCAGATGCTCCACATTAGGAATGTAAATAAGACTCAAATAAGAATATCTAGAAGGACAAACAAAAAACTGCCAGCAGCTCTTGCTTCTGAGGAAAGGTCTTGGAAAGAGACTCCCCTACGCCCCACCCCCAGCGGGGAGGACTGGGAGGCCACTGTGTTCCAAGCGGCTTTCAGGGCCACCGTGGGGACACGCTTCTTCGGCCTGGTTGGATGTGCTCTGGCAGTGGGTCTGGAAACAGTCAGCAACACTGTCCTGGGGTGGGAGGTGGCTGGCCCTCTGGGACAGGCGGACCTCGTTCCATGGTTCACTGTCTGCTCAGCCCTGGAGCAAAGGGGCCCGGTTACCAAGTTTTCTTCTGCTCTAATCTGAAAATCCAGTCCTGGGGAGGCAGCCCCTGGAGGTGCAGTTTTAAGCACCAGCACCAGAGGGCACCATGCAAGTGTTTGAATCAGGGAGCCTAGCTGGCCCAAGAGCACACAGTTCGTTTCCAAGTTGTTTCTTTTCTTTTCTTTACAAATGTTTTCAAAGTCATTGCTCATCTAAAAATTAAAGGTTTGGGCTGGCCAGTGGGGCATGTTATAACTTGTTGCTTAGGCTGAACAGAAGGGCCTTTGTGGCCCTGGCAGAGTAAACCAAGAACCCCTGGCAGCACTGTGAGCTGGGTGAAGTATAAAATGGGGCATGGCATTCCTACCTCTGGGCACTGCTGATGGCATGAGGTAATGCATGTAAGTGTGATGGGGCGCTATGCCTTGTGGAAAGTTCCAGCAAGTCACCCAGCACCCTCATGCTGCCACAGCTCAGCCAGCAGGAGTTTGTCCCTGGGAAAGTAGGGCGGGGTGCCTCTGTGGGGTGCGCTCTCCTCCTCCTTCAGAGAGCACGCTAGTGCATGGCCATGGGCCATATCCATGTGGCCAACCTGCCCGCAGCCCAGAGGACCTGACCCTTAGCCCATCCATGCTCCACCTCCCAACCCCACGCCCCACGCCCACACCCAGCCCTTTGCATGTCTGGTCTGTGTCTGCACCGAAGGGGTGTCATGCAGTGAGCGTGAGCCTGACTTGTGGGTCACTGGGGTCCAAATGCCCATCTGCATGGGTCTTTCCCACAGAGGACCCTGACCTCCTCTGTGTGTGTGTGTGTGTGTGTGTGTGTGTGTGAAAGAGAGGGAGAGAGAGGGAGGGAGGGAGGGAGGGAGGGAGGGAGAGACAGCAACACTCAGACCATAGCAGGATGGGAGGATGGGAAGGTGGGGACAGGCTCCCACACAGACCTTCAGCCCGCCCTGTCTCAGACGCCCCGCTGCCTGCCGTCTGGGTGAGCTGTGCCCACTGGCGTTAACATCTGCTCCAGGGCCAGTTAACAGAGAGGCTGCCCTTGACCCACTTCTTCACTTCTCTTCACAACTGATGTTCCCAGCTCCCTCCTTTCTGGGACTCTGGGCCTCTGCACCCTTTGCCCACCCTCTTCTCTCTGGCTTTGCCCCCTTAGCAAGTCAGTCTCTCTGAGGGCACGGGTCCCTCTGGCGTCCTTGGTTTCAGCTCTGGGAGACAGCCGAGGACATGGGTCAGTCTCCACCAGGACATGGACATCAGAGAGAGACGTTCCACACCCTGAGATAAACAAAATGCCAGTGCTAAGCAAGATCAGCCACTGGGAACCCCAGAAGAAAGGAAACAACTCCTAGGACAAAGGGGTGTTGTCCCTGACCAGGAAATGCTGATGGCTCATGTCTGAGCGACAGCCACTTTATGGAAACTGCCTCCTCCATGCCCTCCTCCCCCACACAGATGTCTGTGCTCTTCTCCAAGGCCTGCTGCGAGCCTGGCCTCCTGCTCTGAGTGAGCCCTCATGCCCCTCTCTCGCAGGGTGCGCCTGCCCCACGTCCAGTGCTCTCCCACCAGGCCGGACACTGCTGAGCAAGGCTCCCCACGCCTTCATCGCCTTTGGCTTCAGCCACACAGCCTGGGTCCTCTGCAGGATAGCCTGGGCCTGGAAGTCACGTCTCCCTGCTGCCCCACACTGCTCTCCAGCAGAATCAGGTTAATGGATCTGAGGACATGAAAGGACTGATAGCCAGCTAGGCTAAAGAGGGGAAGGGGGAGGAAGATGCCTGGCTTGCTGGCCTGAGGGACTGTGAGAGAGGGGCCCCTGCCTTGCCTCTGGCCATTTCCTCAGGTCAGGGTTGCCTCCACATGGGATGCCTGAAAAATGGTCTCTTATGGGTCTCTTATTCTTTTGAGGCCAGAGCTGGTGGGCACTTCTACCTTTCTTTGTGGTATATAACCTAGTCTTTCTAGAACTTTCCTGCTTGTTTGCCTTGGTGGACATAAAACCGTTCCCAGCATCTCTGTGAGACCTTCTACTGGTCCCTCGAATGCACCCCCACCCTCCACAGGTAGTGTTTCCTCCCCAGTCCTTTTCTCTCCACACACCTCCTAGGGCCTGGGTGACTTTCTCCATTCCTGTGACCTCAGCTGCCACCTTGTAGACCACTAAAGTCCAGATTTTTTTTTTAAAAAGATTTATTTATTTATGCACACAAGAGCTGGGGTACAGGCCAGAGGCGCAGGAGGTGAGAAGATTCACCAGAGACACAGTGGGGAGCAGAACAGGCAGATTAACTGAGGTACACTGCTGAGGGGAGCAGCGGGCACAGCAGGAGAGGTCTGCTGCCCCATGTGGGTCCCCTCTCTGGCCGGCAGCAGGGATCGAACTTGTGCTTTAGTGGCTGCGGTTTGCTACCTAGTGCGTTGTTTAACCCACTGCGCCACCAGGGAGGCCCTAAAATCCAGATTTTTCAGGTGAGATGCTCCCTAGAGTTCAGGATCCATATGGAGGTTACGGTTGCCCCCCTCCCATGGGGGCGCCCAACTCAGGCTCTTTGACCCTCAGGGTTTCCCTCCCCTAACCCTGTGTAGAGGGTTGAATGGTGCCCTTCCCAATGGCTCCTCACCTCATCTGGGGAAAATATGACCTTATTTGGAAGAAAGAGCATCTGCACTTGTAATTAAGGATCGCGATGAGATCATCCCAGGGTAGGGTGGGCCCTGAAGCCAATGATGAGCATCCTTATAAGAAAAGAGAGGACAGACCCATACCCACAGGAGCGGTCACATGAAGATGCACTGAAGCTGGGAGGACATAGACACAGGCCCCCTGCCAGGAGCCAGGGCAGGACAAGGGAGGGGGTGTCTGTGTCTCTGGGAGGAGACTGCACCCCAGACTGCACCCCAGAGCAGAACCCTGTGGGCCAGAGCAGAGGGCTAGGTGGGACCGGAGAGGGCTCTGGGAGCTGCAGAGGAAGACTGGCCCCCGCAGTCACACTTGTCCATTCCTGGAGTGAACAGCCAGACTCCATGGCGTTTGGGGCTAGTAAGCCTCACCCATCCCTCTGTCCCCACCACCCCATGTCTGGGTGAACTGCCAGGAAAGCCTGGGTGCTCCCTGCTTTGATGCCAATAGTAGATCCAAACCCCATGGGCCTCCCACACAGGGGAGATCTCACTCACTCACCCCATCCACAGCCAAACCTCTGCTCCTTCCCTGCCCGCCCAAGTCATTCTCCAGAGCAGCCTGGATTCTCCCCCGAAGTTGCATCACTGGACTCTTCTGTACCCTCTTGGTGAGTGTGTGGTACCTTCAGTCAACCCCCAAACAAATTTGATGTGGGCTCCTCCCTCCTAGGCAGCATGGCTTCCACAGACCCCCAGGCTGGGGCAGGAGTCAGTCTCCATCACCTCAGATCCCCAGGCTGTGTACAAAGCTCCTTCCAAATGCCCTGTGACATGGCCCCTGTACTCCTACAGCATCTGCACATGCTGTTCCCTCTGCCTGGAACACCCTTCCTCCATCTCTCTCTTACACACATATTTTCTTTTTATTTTTTAAATAATTAATTATTTTTAACTGAGGTAATATTGAGGTAGTCCCTTAAGGTATTACCACCATAGTGCACCCACCACCAACTTACCCATATTCCACCACCACAGACCCCTGTGCTTCCTGCCTTTATTATTTATCCTCCCTCGCCCCCATGCCAAGCACTCACTCATCCTGACGTGTATTCTCATAACCTTCACAACAACTCCACGAAGGTGACTGACCTCGGTCTCAAGAACTAAGGCACAGAGAGGCTAAGTAGCCTACTCAAGGGATGGAACCAGGGGTCTGGTTCCATGGCCTACACTCCAGTCTGCCTTAAGCCCTGTCCTCAGGGAAGCCTTCCCTGTCCCCCATCAGACCCCTCTGGACTATGTTGCCACCATGGACGGAGATGAATGTATCATTTGCATAAGTTGTCCATTGTCTGTCTCTCCCTTTAGATGGTGGCCCTGGGGGATCTGGGTCAGGGCCTGCCTGGGTCTTGCTGCCTCCCCCACACACAGCAGGCCCTCCACGGGGAGGCGTGACATGAGGGAATGACAGTTCTGAGAGGGATGCATGACAGACCTGGAGGGTGACTGAGTAGGGCCGGGCAGGTGTGGGGAATGTCTGGAAGTCTGGCAGGATTTGGGGTCTCACAAGGATGACAAAGGACACATCAACCCCACCACTGGTACAACTGGACACAGCCTGGCTGCATTCTCTGCCCTCAGACAGGTCTATACCCCACTCTCTCCCCAGGCAAGTGGCCAGGTATTTCCTGTTTATAATTCACACCAAGCCCAGTTCCTGCCTCACCGGTATACCCAGGCGTCAGAGAGAGCAGGACACCCTGACCCCAGACCTCTGGGGAGACCCAGGGCAGGGGCAGGTTTCAGCAGGACAGTCCCTGAGCCATCAGGCCCAGTGGGGTCCCCACGCTGTGCCATGGTGCCCATGGGACAGTGATGGGACAGGTCAAGCTGGCATGCTGGTCCCAGTGGCTCCCCACTTCCATACATGTCCCACCCACACACCACACACCACGGCGATCTCATGGACACATTTTGCTCTTTCAGGTACCACAGACCAGGCCCAAGTCCCAGCTCTATTAGGCACTTACTGTGCAACTCCATCAATCACCCCAAATTTTGAGTCTCAGCGTCTCCATCTATAAAGTGGGTAGGATGGAAATGACTGTTGCACCAGAAGTGAGAGAGGTTCCAGGTTTAACTGGAAGAATTAAACCCATACCTGCCAATTTATGCAAATGATACATTCATCTCAGTCCGTGATGGCAACATAATCTGCAGGCAGAGGGGTCACCAGACACTGGAGGAGCAGATGTGATCACCCTCCTCCCCTTGGAGTTTCCTCCCCAGCTCTGTCCCCAGGCCCCAGGCAGCCCCTCCTTTGCTAAATTAAACCCAGCCACAAACACCCTTCTTGAGCCCATCGGCTTTGCGACCTGAGTCAGCAGCAGTGCAGCCTGCAAGTTCCCAGGCCTGGCATCAAGAGGCCGTGCACACCTCTCTCTCTGCCACCCGGGCCATCATCACTAGAAGAGGGGGCCCACAGCCCCAGGACGCCAATGAGAGACAGAACAGGGCCAAGCACAGCTGGCCCCACTCGCCATGGGGCTGACTGTTACAAAGCAACAGCTCGCTGGCGAGAGAGCAGACAAGAACAAGAGATGACAGTCTAACCAAGTAGAACTTGGGGCTGGGCAACCTGGGGGAAAGACCAGCCTGCCCCCTGGAAGCTTCGGGCCTCCTGTCTTTCCACTAGTGGGCCAACAACAGTGTCAAGTGATGTGGACACACGTGGCCTCTCTCGCCTGTCCTTTCTGACACCACGCAGTAGGGGAGGGGGTCAAGAGGAGTCTGCTGGGAGAATTAGCTCATTTCCAGTGCTCAGCACTCACCAGATGCTTAGTTCGGAGGAACCTTCTATCACATCCAGCGTGACCAGCCCCCACCTGAGCTGTCTTTGTAATACTTTTTCTTTCTCATTTTGAGGAAGTTGCCATGTGGAGAGCTCTCCAGGACACCTCAGCAGGTTACTGGCTGCCCTGAGTTTTAAGAACACCTTTGGCCCCATGTCAAGACTCTTGATGGTCAGGTCGAAGCCTAGGTCAAGTGGGGCAAGTTACAGGTGGGGCCCCAATAGAGTTGAAGAATCTTCAGAGATAAGGACAAGAGGGATAAGGGAAGATGCAGAACTAAGGAAACAATAAAAGGGATTAATCAAACATACCCCAGGACTAGAGAAAACAACGACAGTTCCAGTCTGGAACAAGGGTGACAAAGAAAAGGATGCTGAGGTAAGGGCTGGGGCACAGACTTAGTTTTGGGCACAGACACGTTAGGACAGTGAGTGAGGCCACCGTGAACAAATAAATCACAGAGACTGGTAGAGCTTTGGCGTGATTAGGGAAAGAAGGTACATATTCTCTGAGGCTCAACTCCACTTGGGCTCCCTTGGCACTCCCTAACCTCATTCCACTGGCTTGGGGGTCCCACTTTATTTCTGTTCCTTTTCTTTCTCTAGACAAATCTGCCTCTTCTTGTATGCTTGCCTGAGCGTCTGTGGAGTTCCTTCTGTGGCTTTGTGAGACACCAACCCATGGTGGTCTAGTGGCTGGGACTCAGCACTGCTACTATAGCCTGGGAGCCATTCCTGGCTGGAAGACTAGGCCTGAAGACCTGAAGTTACGGTATCAAGTCTCCTCCACCCATGCCAGCCCTCAGACCCCATGGAGGTCACCCACAGGTGGCTTACCTAGCGCTGCTCTATGCTCAGATCCCTGGTACTGTTCCATGTTGTCCAGCCTGGCTCCAGCCTCCTCCATCTGCTGCCTCCTGAGTTCTGGTGAGAGGTTCACTGGGTCCCTCAGTTTGTTCTCGCAGAAATACTTGCATTGTGAGGGGTGACGGCCGCAGACAGAGGCACAGCTGATGCATTCCCTCAGGAGCTGGTCATAGTACTTGCCATGCTCTTTGTGGCAACTGAGGGATTCTGGGAGACAGAAATGGGTGGTACGACTGGGTGACAGAGACCAGCAGAAGCCATGGCGTCAAGGGCATACAAGTTAAAAGACAAATCACATTTCAATCCCCTAAAAGCAATTCCAAGGTGATCCAAGTCTTTTCCCGACATGTGAAGTAAGTCTAGCCATTGTCCCATGCACTATTTTAGCTGTAGCAGACACATTTTGATGTGTGGTATTCGAGACCTCGTATACAACATTTTTACTTTTATCATTTTTTTCTTTGACCTATCTCATTATTTAAAGGTTCACTCCTCAGTTTCTAAACATACAAGGATTTCCTAGTGTTTTTAAAGTTGGCATCAAATTATTACATTGTCACATCAAAGTCTTTATTTTTCATTTCCTATAAGAGAGAAACATATTTCATATTAATATAAAGATTGGAAGGGAAAGCTAGAATTTGCCTTGATATGCTGAGGAAAGGAGCTGGAAGGAAGATGGGGAAGTTCAAGATAATAGTGTTCCTTCTGTCTTAAAATTAATGAGCATCACAGGAGCTTAAACAGACATCAGTGCCAAGGAACAGAAGGCAAGCAAACCAGAGGTCTCTCACACTTACCTTGAGAAGTAACTTTAAGAGCCCAGTGGAAATCCTCACTTTCACAGAGCGAGTTTCTCATTTTTAAAACAAGATTCTATTTACAGGAAAATGTGACTCCATGCAGATTTTAAGGGCACATTTCAGAGGGGGTGCAAGATAGAGGTTAAGAACAGAAAAGGACTGGGTGCCTCCTTAACACGATCACTCACAGTTTGTGGGGTCTTACCCTCTCTGTGCCTCAGTTTCCCCTTTTCCAAATGATGATACTGACTTCTTAAGATTATGATGAGGATTTGATGTACCGGCACAGTGTCTAACACATAATTCCAAAATGCTCAGTTAATGGAAGCTTTAAGTAGGGCATTCCTTTTCACCTCTGTTCTTGACAGAATAAAGAAAAAAGATCAGAAAGAGGATGGCATTGGGACCCCAGCAGAGATTTGTATGCCCAGGTGGGACAGGAGGCCACATCCTAGTCCTGCCTCACCCCAGGGCTCCACACAGGATGGCTGACTCCACCACTCCAGAAACAGCCTGGTGGCTGCATGTGCCCTGGACTTTTTGTGACCTTGTTCCCTCCTTCAGATCCCCTGTCACTCTCCCCACCTCCACGCCCTTGCTCACACTGTTTTCTCGTCCCACAGTTTCCTTCCATCTGACCTGCACATCTAAGAACTCAGCAATCCATCTCAGGTGGCATTTCCTCCAAGAATCCTTCCCTGCTCCTCAACCCATCTGTCAGGGAGGTCTCTTCCAATTTTGGCATTTTATGGTACTTAACCTTTTTACCTTGAGATATAGTAATTTTCTCTCTGAGATAATAACCTCCTTGAAGGGTCATGTCAGATTCCTATTTTCAAGACACTAGAAGATTCCATGAATACTTGTAAGACAATACGATGAATGTTTACTTCATGAACAGATGATAGTTCAAAGGCAGAGAGACCTGGCTTCAAATCCTAACTTTCCCATGAGTAAGCTGTGTAATCTTGGACAAGTCACTCAGCCTGACTGAGCTCCACTTAACAAGTATTTATGAAGCACTTACTATGTGTTAGGCATCATATTAAATGCAAGTCAGGCAAGGAGTTCACAGTCTGATGGTGGAGAGAGAAATGAAACGAACACAAGAGAAAACAATACAAATTGAGCTAAGTTCTGTCAAGGAAAAGAACAAATTATGAAAAAAGATCAGAAAGCAAAAAAAAAAAAAAAGATCAGAAAGCAAAAGATATTTTCAAAATAATCAGGAGAAATTGGAAATCACCTGAGTATTACATGATAAGGAATTATATCTGGGGGAGGTAATAGAATATTAATGTGCTATTTTAAAGAGCCTATGGATTAGGGGTTCATGAGCTAGTATTTACAGGCAAAATAATATGACTTCTTGGGTTGGTAGAAGGTACATGTGCAAATGTCCTAAGGCAATTTAAGAAACTGCAGGGAGGCCAGAGCAGCAAGACCAGGGGTGCCACTCTGTCCATCTTTCACCACCCCCTCCTCAGCACCCAAGTGCAATTGGCCAGAAGGACCTCTGGGAGGGAAGGGACTCAGATTCAGGCCTGAGACTCAGGCCTCAGAACTCACTGCAGAAGGCTGCACAGGTGCGTGGAATCTGATTGTTGCAGATGGATTTGCAGGAGAGGCAGCTATTCAGCAGGGGATCCCAGTACTGCTCTTGAGAACAGACCTTCATAATCACTCCTTTCCACAGGCCCTGTGGAGCTGAGAGGCAGGGAGTGTGAGCCAGCTGGCACTTGCTGGAAGTTGGAGCCTGGTGATCTTTCTTGCTCACATCCCCACTTTGTCTCAGCAAATAATGGGGGAACCTGGCAAATCTGGCTTCCACTCCAGCCTAGTTAACCTGGGGTAGTCACCTGATCTCCCTAAGCCTCAGTTTTCCCATCTGTGAAATGGTCCCCTCTCTTTCATATCAGCTATGCCCTGCTTAGCCCTGGTCTCTGCCATATCTCTTCCGGCCACAGGATCTTTGCATGAGCTATTCCTTTTGCATAAGATCCTCTACTTCCTCCTTCCTTAGTTGGTTATTGCCCCCTCATCCTTTAGCTTTCCCTTTCACCTTCCTTTCCTCAGGGAACAGTTTCTGCCTGGACCCCCAGATGAGGATGCATCCCTTCTTCTACACGCTGACAGGCTCTTTACTCATTATCGTCACTGGTTTTTATGAGTGTGACTCTTTGATATTGTCCCCCATTAACTGTGAGCATCATGCAGGCAGAGATTCTGTCTAAATTTTTGTCCCTGCTGGGTCCTCAGAACTTGATAGTACCTAGGGCATAGTAGGTGCACATCAAATGATTGAAAAACAAAAGAAAAGCAGATATAACCAGTGCCTAACACACAGCAAATAATCAATGAAGGTTTATTTCCTTTCCTTTTTCTTTTTTACTGAGGTACAAGACACATACAATGACATGTATCAAATGCACGTATCCTAAATACATAGCTTGATTAATTTTTCCATATGAACACACCTGTGTCACTACCATCCACATCAAGGTATAAAACATTGATCGCCTCCGAAGACTCCCTTGGCATCTCTCCCCACTAAAACCCAGTCACACAAGTAACTTCTCTTCTGATTTTTATCACAGTGGGTTGTCAATATTGCCCATTCTTGACCATTTATGCCTGCTTTCATTGGCTCCACAGACATTTCCGTATAAACCAACACTGAGGGCATTCACTAGCAGTGGCCCTGCCCTACAAAAATGCTGAGTGTGTTCTTCATACTGAAGTGGAAGCATACTAGACATTAAAGTCATAGAAAGGGTAAAAAGCATTGGTAAAGGTAACTACATGGGCATATATAAACAATAGAATTATTGTATTTTCATATGGTCTATTAACTCCTCCTTTTCTCCTTCATAATTTAATGACTAATGCACAAAACTGTGATTGTAAACCTATGTTGATGGACATACATTGTATAAAGAGGCAAACTTAATGATAAATGAGAAGGGACAGAGTTGTAAGAGCAGAGTATATACTTTTGAAACTAAGTTGGTATTATTCAAACCAAGGCATTATAAGTTCAAGATATTGTTATCCCCAAAGTAATATTAAAAAAATAATTAAAAATATGCAGAAAAGGAAAGAAAAAGGGATTCCAAATGGTACATTACAAAAATCAACTAAAAACAAAAAGAGCAGTAATAGAGGAATTAAAGAACAAGACACACTGAGACATAGAGAAAGCAGATAGGTACTTGACAAAAGTAAATTCTTCCTTGTCAGTAATCACTTTATATAAGTGGACTAAACCCCTCTATTAAAAGGCAAAAAAAGGGCCCTCCCTGGTGGCGCAGTGGGTTAAGCAACGCATTATGAAGCAGACCACAGCCACTGCAGCACGAGTTCGATCCCTGCCACTGGCCGGGGAGGTGACCCACATGGTGCAGCAGACCTCTCCTGCCTGGCCCAGTGCTCCCCTCAGCAGTGTGTTTCGGTCAATCTGCTTGTTCTGCTCCCTGCTCTGTCTGGTGGATTCTCTCACCGCCCCACACCTCTGGCCTGTACCCCTGTGCTTGTATGCATAAATAAATAAATCTTAAAAAAAAAAAGGGATATTGACTCAGCAATCAGAAGACTTCCAAGGACAATCCCAGGACCAGAAGACTTCACTAGTGAATTCCACCAAACATTCAAAGAAGAATTATCAGTTAAGTTTTTCACACTCTTCCAAAAATAGAAGGGGAGGAAGGTTTTGTGTGTGTGTGTGTAGAAGAACTGGGATGTAGGCCAGAGGTGTGGGGGTGGTGAGAGGATTCACCAGAGACAGAATAGAGAAATAGGTGGATCCACTGAAACACACTGCTGAGGAGAGCAGCAGGCGAAACAGGAGAGGTCTGCTGTGCCATGTGGGTCAGCTCCCTGGCTTGCATTTCTATGAGATCAATATTACATTGATACCACGCCTAATCAATATAGTGTAAAAAAAGAAAATTACAGACCAATATACTCTACAAATACAGATGTAAAAGTCCTCAACAACATATCAACAAATCCAACCTAATATTATATTAAAAGGGTTACATACCATAACCAAAAAGGATTTATTCCCAGAATGCAATGATAGTTCAACATATGAAAATCAATCAACATAAGGAAAAACTATATGATCATCTAAATTGATGCAGAAAAGTACTTGAAAAATACCAACACTTTTTATGATAAAAATGCTCAAAAATTAGTAACAGAAGGTAACTTACACAACATGATAAAGTTCATCTATGACACGCCAACAACTGACATTATCTACCATGATTAAAGACTGAAAAGTCCTCCCTTAAAATCAAGAACAAGATAAAAGACGACTTTTATCTCCTCTAGTCAACATAGTACTGGAAGTTATGACAAGAGCAAGAAAAAGAAAGCAAGGAATTGGGAAATAGAAAGACACGGACACCAAAGACACAGACAACAAAAGAAAAAACAGATATATGGGGCTTCATAAAAATGTAAAACTTTTGGGGGCATCCCCAGTGGCGCAGTGGGGTAAGCAATGCACTGTGGGGCAAACCGCAACCACTGCAGCACGAGTTTGATCCCTGCCGCCGGCCAGGGAGGTGACCCACATGGCACAGCAGACCTCTCCTGTCTCATCAGCTGCTCCCCTCAGCAGTGTATTTCGGCCAGTCTGCCTGTTCTGTTCCCCACTCTGTCTCTGGCCTGTACCCCAGTTCTTGTGTGCACAAATAAAATAAATCTTAAACATTTTTTAAAACTTTTGTGCATCAAAAGACAAGATCAAGAGAGTGAAAAGACAACTTACAGAATGGGAACAAATATTTGCAAATTATATATCTTATAAGAGATTAATATTCAGATTATACAAAGTATTTTCTCCTCTCCCCTTTTTTAAAGATTTATTTATTTATGCATAAAGGGCTGGGGTACAGGCCAGAGTTGAGGAAGGTTAGAGGATTCACCAGAGACTGACAGATTCACCAGAGCAGAACAGGCACATAGACCGAAATACACAGCTGAGGGAAGCAGCGGGTGAGGCAGGAGAGGTCTGCTGTGCCATGTGGATCCCCTCCGTGGCCCAGGAATGAACGAACTCGCACTGCTGTGCCACGGATTCTTCACAGTGCTGCGCTCAACCTGCTGCGCCACCAGGGAGGCCCACAAAGAACTTTTATTTTTATTAAAGATTTATTTATTTATGCATACAAGCACTGGGGTACAGGCCAGAGGCATGGGGGCGGTGAGAGGATTCACCAGAGAAAGTGGGGAGCAGAACAGGCAGATCAACCAAAGCACACTGCTGAGGGGAGCAGCGGGCACAGCAGGAGAGGTCCGCCGCGCCATGTGGGTCCCCTCCCTGGCTGGCAGCAGGGATCAAACTCATGCTGCAGTGGCTGCAGTTTGCTTCATAGTGTGTTGCTTAACCCACTGCACCACCAGGGAGGCCCCACCCACAAAGAACTTTTAAAACTCAACAACAAAAAAAGATCAAGTCAAAACTGGACAAAAGACTTGAATTGACATTTCTCCAAAGAAGATATACAAATGGCTAATAAGCACATGAAAACACACTCAACATGTTTTCAAGTGCAAATCAAAATCACAATGAGACACCACTTTACACCTATTAGGATGGCTATTATCAAAAAAGTGGAGAAAAGCATTGGTGAGGATAGGGAAACATTATAACCCTCATGCATTGACTATGGGAATGAAAAATGGTTTAGCCTCTGTAGGAAACAATTTGGTCAGTTCTCAAACTGGTCACTGATTCCACTCTTAGACATATAGCCAAATGAACTGAATGCAGTGATTCAAATAGATGCTTGTACACCAATATTCATAGTAGTATTTTTCACAACAGCTAACAGGTGGAAATAACCAAAGTGTTCATCAACAGTTGAAAACAAAATATGCAACCTGCAATAGAATATTACTCAGCTATCAAAATGAATGAAATACGGACATGTGCTTCAACAAGGATGAAACTTGAAGATATTAAGTGATCTCAGTCAGCCATAAAGGACAAATACATGATGTCACTTAGATGAAGTAACTGGAATAGGCAAATCCATGGTGTTAGAAAGTAGATTAGAGGTTACTAAGGACTGAGGGGAGGGGAGAATTAGGTGTTACTGCTTAATGGACACAGAATTTCTCTTTGGGACGATAAAAAGGTTTTAGGTATAGACAGTAGTGATAGTTGCAAACTATTTTTCATGTGCTTAAGGCCACTGAATTGTATACTTACAAATGACCGAAATGGTAAATTTTGCTATATGTGTTACCACCAAAAGTCAAAAGAGGAAGAAAATGGAAAAATGCCTTCAAATTCCTGATAGAAAATTATTTTCAGTCTACTGTATTTTATGTTGTCAATCAAGCAGAGGGTCGAATAAGGGCTTATGAGACACAAAAGATGACAAAAGTCTTATCTTCTACCCTTGCACCATTTCTTGGAGAGCTACTGGAGGATGTGCACCATTAAATCTAGGAGTAACAAAAGAGAAAGAATGAGAAAAAAGGTGTAAACCAGGCCTCTCTTCTCCTCAGCAAAGAGGGAAAACAGGAATTCTCAGACAGGAGGTGAAGGAAGTCTCCAGTGACAATTGCCTGAAGACCTAGAGGCATCCTAGCTAAACCAGAGAAGAGAGGAACTGGTGTCTCCAGAGAAAATATAATAACAAGAGATAAGTCAGTATTTTTGACTAATAGACAGGCTGGTTCTTTCACAGAGCTGGGGATACATGATGCCGGCATCGAAAATTGAGGCGTTATGAACTTCAGGGAAATTAGTATATACACATGTATGGTACAGCTGTGAACAATATTTATATCATCATAAATATATGAACAACTGTGAGTGAATAACTCAGAGACTTTGAATTATGTCAGCTATAAAATGGATTACTCGCATGTGTGAGGGGAACCAGTCATTTAGACTATTGTCTAAATGAAGTAAGTAAAGGCAGGACTTCTAAGAGAGGCAAGAGAGGGACAGGAACGAAATATAGAGGGCTTGACAATTTGAGGGCAAACTAATTAGCTGACAGCCAGCAAAGAAGTCAGTTTTAGGCTATCATGTATCCTGAAGCATCCAGGTCAATTGTTCATGGATTCTCTGGAAAACCCTGAGGGCATCATTGTGGGCAGATGCAGCAGGTTCCCTGGTTGTAACACCTGCTGGTTCTCCCACACCAGCTCCCCACATCCCCTGGAAAGTTTCTATGCCCATTCCCTGCATGGAAACTGCTCACACTCTGCATGGATCTAACTGAACATGCTTAGGGGAGCCGGTAGAGGGGTGTGGTGTGTAAACAGATGGTGATGTAAGAGTTAAGCTCTCATGTTAGAAAGCAAGAAATCCAATCAGAATGTCTAAAATTGAAAAATCAAGAACTAGCAGTGTGAGCGTATTCTGCCCCAAGACACTTTGAGTGGGAGCCTCATAAAGGCACTGGGCAACAATGGTCGAGACCACTGGACTTCATATCCTGGGTCCAGCAATTCCCAGGTATGCGACCATGCGCACAGCATCACCCCTTTGAAACACAGTGTCTTCACCTGTTAAATGGGGATGTTGTTGCTTACTTTATAAGGCCAGTGTGAATATTAGAATAAATACATGGCAAATACTTTGTTTACCATGGCAATGAGCACATTAGTAAAGGCTTAATTAACCTCCTGAGCTATTGCCTTTATTAATATTGCCAATGCTTACTATATGGACTGTGTTTTACTTACTGTGCTAGCCAAGACCTGGACCTGGGTCAAGGAAATAAAAGGACTAGTTCCTATTACAAAGGCCGACCTAAGCCAAGTCTCTCTTCTTCTATAGTGAAAGGAAGGGTCTGTTCCCCAGAGACAAGAATAGGATTGGGGCAAGTACTAGTTTTTCATTCTTACGCTCCAAAATTTTGGCAAGAAAATCTGTTGATGTGACTTGAAAAGAAAGGATAATAAAAGCTTCATAGACATAAGAAATTTACATCCAATCTTTGAGCAAATACTGATGGCAATGTGAGTTGGGGGCTGTGAGGTAGGTTTTCTTGGGAGGGCAGGAGATGTAAAGAGGTAGGGTGTGGGCCTGGAAGAACCATGGCTTGAAATCTGGGCGACATGTGGGAGAATTGACAGTGACCTCGATTTTAACAATTATGAAAGAAAAGGAGGAGGAGGAAAGGAAAGCAATGGTGGACAGGGAGGGAGAGAAGGAGAAAGAAAAGGAAGACAAGAAAGTGGGGGTGGGGTGAGGTGGGGGAGAGAATGGCTTTTTAGTTCAGTTACTGTATATGATTTCTTACCAGGTCTTTTTGAAAACTGAAAAATCTCTAAGACCTACTCTTGCCAGCCCCCAAAGTAACTTTCAGAGATTCTCAGGGAGTGAGCCTACCATCCCCAGCTGGATCTAAAGTCAGAATTAAATGTAGTCCTGGGAGAACTAGTCAAGTCACAAGTTTATAAGAGAGAAGTAGCCTCCTCTCCCCATTGTAATGTTTGCTCCTGTTAGCAGTTGGAAATTCTTTTGCCACGGTTCAGTAACTTACTGCATGTGAGGGCAGAAGCCTGAGCGGGCATTGCGCAGCTCTCAGCCAGCCCTGGGGAAGGACCTCGGCAGGAAAAAAACCTCAGTTTTCCCTATCTGTCAAATGGGATTTATAGGCTTTTCTTTGCAGAGAGAATTTTCTCAAGGACGTGAACATAAGTAAGTGACTGGCCCAAGACATGGTGCCAAATGGTAGTTCTTCGATATAAACAGTATAACATATAATGGCTTAATTGTAACCTTTTATAACAAAATAATTATAATATTAATTATTATTAATAATAATAAAAGTATCTTGAATTTAACACTCCAGGCCTGGGAACGACTGCCAGAACTCAGACCACAGTTCAAGCATCGTAATTTTTTAAGACATTTTCCCCCATGGCTGCCTGTCACCAGTCCTTGGTGATCTCGCTTTCCTCTGAGGTGTGACACTGGCAGGTCAAGCGCAAAGTTGCCCTTTTTTTCATTATGGAAGGAGAAGAAATAGAGATAACCATCCTGGAGGGCAAATTGGCAACATCTGTCAAAACTACTGTTGTATTTACTCTTGAATAGCTAGTTACAGATTGTTATGGCAAGAACTCAGAGATCTATTAAGTCGAGAAGCAAAAATAAAAACAAATGAAGGTGCATAACAGACCACTCAGGTTTTCTCTCTTCCTTTCTTCCTCTGTCTCAAAGTAGATTGTAGACCTAAATGAAAGAACTAAAGCAAGACAACTTTTTTTTGAAGATTCTTATTTATGTTTTCACAATATAGGACCTCTTCCCTCAGGTGTGGTCACCATAGTTTTCCCACTACCAAAGCCTCCACCATCCACCACAGTCCAATGTGCTCTTCTCTCCACCTGCTTTCTACTCCCCCTCCCTGCGTGCCCCAGTTCGATGGTCTGCTTCCGAGGCGTGGTCTTACTCGTTGTCTTGTCTGACCCTTTGGTTTCTCTAGATTCCACACATAAGTGAAACCATCAGGTATTTATCTTCTTCCTCCAACTCACTTCCTTAGAAAAACCCCTAAAAGGGCCTCTCTAGTGGCACAAGGGGTTAAATTTCAGAACTATGACGCTGCCTTTGGCGAGAGTTCAATCCCCTGCCAGGGAGATGACCCACATGGCACAGCAGACCTCTCCTGCCTCACCTGCTGCTCCCCTCAGCAGTGTGTTTCAGTCAATCTGCCTGTTCTGTTTCCCGCTCTGTCTCTGGTGAGTCCTCTCACCAGCACCCTCAACCACACACCTCTGGCCTACACCCCAGCTCTTTATGCATAAAAAAATAAACTAAACCTTTTTTTAAAAAAGAATAATCCCTTTAAAATATGGAACCATCACAAACTTGTGTATCATCCTAGCACAGGGGCCACAAATATATCTGTATTGCTCTAATTTTAGTACATGTGCCACAAACACGAGCACTAGACCAACGTATAGGAGAAATCTTCATGATTTGACACCAAATATACAAATGACTAACAATTTAGAAACCAGACTTCATCAAAATGAAAAAGTTTTGTGTTTCTCAGAACACCACCAAAAAAGTAAAAAGACAATCCAAAGATTTGGAGGAAATATTTACAGATCATGTATCTGATAAGGAATTTGTATGGAGAATATATAAAGACTGAATAACTGAAAAATAAAAAAAGACAACACAATTTAAAAACAGGTTAAGTAGTTGAGTAGACATTTTTACAAAGAGGATGTATGAATGGCTAAAAAGCACATGAAAATATTCTCAATATCGTTTGTCATGAGGGAAGTGGATGTCAAAACCACACTCAGCTATCCACTGCGATGGCTATAATGAAAAGAATAGACAATGGAAGCATTGGGGAGGGTGTGGAGAAATTGGAACCCCCATCGCAAGATTAAACAGGATTATAAAATGGTCCAGGCACTTTGGATATTTTCTCAAAATGTTAAAATACAGAATTGCCATATGACTCAGCAATTTCACTTCCAAGACAACTGAAAAAACATCCATTCAAATACTTGTACATGAATGTCCTATAGCAGCATTATAATTAACAATTCAAAAGTAGTGATAAACAAAACATCCACTAATTGACAACAGATAAATGAAATGTGGTATATTCCATAAGGTGGAATATTATATGACCATAAAAAGGAATTAAGTACAATACATACTACAACATGAGTGAATCTCAAAAACATTACGTCATCAAACACAATATTCCACTTCTATAAAATGAGCAACAAGGCAAATCTACATATAGAGAAAATAGATTAGTGGTAGCCTTGGGGAAATGTTGGGGGAAGTGAAGGTTTCTAGGGTGATATAAATCTCTAACATAGTGATGCTTACACAACTCTTTGGATATACTAAAAACGTTGAACTGTACAATTTTAGCTTTATCGAACATAAACTAAACCCAGTAAAGCTACTAATTCTAGGGAAGGCAAGAATTGGGTAGATGGAGGTGAGGAGGGCAAGAGACTTTCTATTGTAAGTTTTTTTATTTCTGGACCTCCAGCCATAGGACTATTTAAAAAGCAAACTTAATGCTAAGAAAATAGATCTTTAACGTTATCATCACACATACACACACACACACACACAAATGACTTATTGTGGTGATCATTTTGAAATGTGTGCATATATCTATATTTAATCATTATGTTACTATTACCTGGAAGTAATAGTTACATGTTAATCATATCTCAATTTTAAAAAGTAAACTAAAAATTTGTAAACAAACCCTAGCTTCTAGAACACTTCACGGCCCAGAAGCAAGCAAATTGCTGGATCCAGTGGGGTGATATTGCCCCCACTGACTATGGAAGCCGTCCCTACACCCTCCTCCTCCACCACCATCTGTCTTAGGTAAAACCTCAGAGCCATTATCCAGCACCAAAGAGGGGCAGGAAATTCCAAGATTAACACGGGCCAGCAGGCTAGAAGACTGGGAAAGAAGTTTGCTGACATAAATTAAAGAACGGAAGCATTTCTCTTGTATGCCTGGGCCTGTGGTTCACATGCTATGCTCTCCTGCACCCCAAAACCAAAGAGCAGTGAGGAGAGATGATTTCTGTCTATGCTTCCTCATGGAGTTGGCTTGTTAGTAGTTGCTGTATCAAGAAAGACTTTTGTGGTTCGATTAGTTTGGAAAATCCTGGATTATAAAAAATAAGTGTTTTTTTTCTAACAGCAGTCCTTCTCTAGGCCTTAGTTTATATTCAAGGAGACTCTGGCAGGTTCAAGGTGCTTTAATGCTTTTGAGGGACATTTGGTGGAACAGAAGTTCTTCATTTTACAGAGGAGGAAACAGGGCCCCAGAGAGGGACTCACCTCAGGTAACACAGCAAGTCTGTGAGAAACAGGCTGGGGGGTTGGGAGGGGAGTAGAACACCTGACTCCTGTCCAGGGCAGCCTCCCTAGGTGCCAGGTCACATTCTGGATGATTCCTGACTTGCTGGACACCCCTACCCTCCACGCCCCACCATCCCCCACAGTTTTGTACTGCATTGTCCATACTCTGCTTGGTCCAACTCCAATTGTGTACATTTGAGCCCTTACCTTTACCTGGCCGCTGGACACAAGAGGGAATCAGAGAAAAGCTAAGCTCTCTCCCTGGGGACAGAGCAGAAGCGAGCAGGCCCTGGCGTCCTCACCTGCCTTGCCGCCGCCCATGTGCCCAAGACAGACTGGGATTCTTTCATCTGCCTCAGCAACCTATGCCTCCAGGCTTCTGCCTTTGAGCAAACCTTTAAATCTGGCACTGATAAAAATTCTACAGGATGGGCGACACGGTTTTTTCAACAAATTAACAGAAATAAATAACGAGACAGCATGGACTGCTCTTCAAGAGAACACAGAACCAAAAGTATAATGTGAGCCATGTTTGAATCCTAGTTTGAACAGATCAACTGGAGGAGCCTGAAAACCATCTGCTATTTGGTGAACCTAAGAAACCTTTCTCTTCAGAAGTAGACCTGGCATGGGGCTAGTTACCTGGCTTTCATTTTTTAAAGAGGTTTTTTTTTTTTGCGTTTTTAAAGAGGTTTTGTGTTTTATTTCCAATAAATAATATGATGTTTGGAAAGGGACTTCCAGTATGGGACTGGAAAGGGAGATGGTGGCATGGATTGAATACGATTGGTCATGTAGCAATATCGTTGAAGTTGGGTAACATGTGCAGGATGGGTCTTCAAATTCTCTCTCCTTTTGCAAATGTGCCAACTTCATAATGCAATATTTTAAATGCCAAAGCAGTATTTATTACAAATCTGTTCTCTTTTGATAAACACAAGGATCTTTAATTAGCCCTTCATGATTCTGAGTCTCCCTAGATCTCCTGCATATTACTACCCGTCCAAAATGAGGGTGTAAGCACCATTTTCTGCTATCTGTGTTATGAAATAATAGACACATGTTTTCTAAATAAAATATAATATTGTAAATATATGTACATACACATATATACATACATATCATCAACGTTTTGGCCGTCCAGCTGTGGGCTCAGGGGCAGCTTGTGGTGAGGATCATGGAGGAAGTTCCTGACAACCCACAGTCTTGGTAGTGCTAACCTCAGATTGCAAGGTACAAATTCTCAAAGCCCCCAGTCTCTCCACTTGCAGGGGATTAGGGCGACTCCGGATAGACCAAACTTGTTCTCTGCTGTACCTCACCCACAAAACCCCACTGGGCCCACATGGGGTGCCCCAAATGGAGTCCTCCTCACTCCCACTCACCAACCTGGCTTGCTCCCCTGGCTACTCACTCTGTTCCTCCTGGCTGGTTCGGCTCCGGCCTCCTCGCCTTCTCCGGGCCAAGCCACTCATTACTCAGGACGTTTATTATTAACCTTAGATTTGATTAGTGCCTGGCTGCACTTCCTGGGTTTTCCCCCAAACCTGGGGAATGTAAATCAGCACCACCCCTTCCACCACCGCGCCTGCGCACTCTGTCTCAGGAACCGAGGAGGGTGGACTTGGCCTGATGCTCTAGGAGTTCCCTTGGGTCTATCTGTTGAGTCCCCACCACACGTTGCCCATTGGGGCGGGACAGAGGAAGGACTGGTCTGGTCTTGGGTTGAGATAAATTCAGGGATGGCCTACACCTCTTCCATATCTGACCAGGTCTCACTTGGGCCTGGTCTCTTTCCCTGCCACACAAGCTCCAGGATGTAGCCAAGTGGAACCAGTTCTTCAGTCTCAAGAATTGATCAAGCCCTTGCCTTTACCTAGGCCTTGCCCTTGCATTTCCTATTTTATTGCCAGGTCATCTCCTCCTATTCCTTCTTTAGACTCAGTTGAGGTGTCACCTCCTCTGGGAAGCTATCCCTGATTGCTCCAGGGCACTCAGGTGCCCATTTATTGTACTTTCTCAGCCCTATCCTGCCCCTATCAAAAGAGACTAATACTAGAATGGACAGCCTGGGTTTAAATCTTGCCTTTGCCACTTCCCAGCAGAAAAATTTGTTGGCAGTTTACTTCTCCATGCCTTCCTTATCTCTTCTGTAAAAAGGGTTTAATAATAGTACCTGCCTCACAGGTTGTTATAAGGATAAAGTGAGTTAACACAGTTAAGTACTTAGAGCAGTTTCTTGGCACATAGTAAATTCTCAATAAATGATGTGGAGGGATGGCACTGTAACCCTTATCATACTATTGTATCCTAATTTCATTGTTTTTCCAGTGTCTCTGAAACTTCCCTGGGGATAGGAAGCCCATCAGCTAAAGACTGGAGTAAGAGGAATTTAGAAGTCACAAAAAGGCCATGGCATTTAGGAAGGAAGCTTTGGACAGGTGAAGAGGGGAGGAATTAGATAGATGGAGGGAAGGCACCCCAGGAAGCAGTTATGGCAAGAAGGAGGTTTAGAGGGAAGAAAGCAAAAGGTTGATTAAGAATAGAGGGAGCAAAAGAGGAGAGGCATTTAAACAGTTGGTAAATTTATAAAATGTTCAATCTCCATTTATAGAAATATGGATGGAGCTTGAGGGATGATGCTCAGTGAAATAAGTCAGAAGGAAAAAGGAAAATACTGGATAGTCTCACTGATAGGAGGAATATAGGGGATCAAGGGGGAAAAACAACAACAACAAAACAAAAATAAACAACTACAAATCAGAGACATTCTTCAGGGAAGAGGGAAGGGTTGGGATCAAGGCAGGGATGGGAAGAGCACAAGGGACTATGGTGATGGTGCACGGGTGAATTGGTGGTGCGAATTCTATGGGAACTACACCTAGAAAAGAAAGCAAACATTGTAAGAAAAAATAAATATAATTTAAAAAATGCTCAATCTCATCAACAGTCAGGAGTATGCAAGTTTAAACCACAACTAAAAAACTAATTTTCACCTATTAGATTGGCAGAGTCTTAAAGTTTGATAACTCTGGGTGCTGAAGTTGATCTAGGGAGTATGAATCTGCAAGGGGCCATTAAATGTAGAACATACACCAACACATGACTTAGAAATTCTCCATATGCCACAGGTGCACAGCGATGCTCACTGGAGCATAGCTGATAGTAGCAAGTAACTGGAAATAATGTAAATGCCTATTCAGCAGAGGACGGCTGAATAAAGAGGTACACAGGTACCCAGGTACCAGGAATACTACACAGCACTTAAAAAGAATGAGGTCTGGTCCCGCCCTCTCGGGTTGAGGGAAACCCAGTCCTTGAACTATGGAGTGAGCACCTCAAATTTACCATGTTGGCTAACAGAAGAGTTTGTGGTGGCAGAAGAATGTGCTCCATGTTCTAGTTTCCAGGCTACAACTACCCCTGAGTGTAGATCTACAGGGTATGTGGAGAAAATCACATGCAGCTCATCTAAGAGGAATGAGTTTAAAAGCTGCCGCTCAGCTCTGATGGAACAACGTTTATTCTGGAAATTCGAAGGGGCTGTCATGGGTGTGGCCTTGGTCTTTGCTTGCCTTGTCATCATTCGTCAGCGACAGCTGGACAGAAAGGCTCTGGAAAAGGTCCGGAAGCAAATTGAATCCATATAGCTACCTTCTGCCTTTTTATGTGGGTCTAAGAGACCGTACCTTAGATAAAGTTGAATGGACTGACTTATGCTCCTGATTCTTTGGAACCTTGTAGAGGCACTCCCTTTCTCCCATCTTCCTCATTGAGATCATTGATGAGCAGAATAAAAAGAGTAAAATAGCAAAAAAAAAAAAAAAAAGAATGAGGTCTGTAAGCAGTCACATGAAATGATTGTCAACACAGGTCACTGAGTAAAAAAATAGGAGCTGATAGCATGATATTTTTAGAAAAGCAGTAATAGGGTACCTTTCAGTAAAAGAAAGACGCAAACAAATCACTGTGTGTTGCTGCACAAGTTAAACCACAACTATAAACCTAATTTTCACCTATAAGATTGGCAGAGTCTTAAAGTTTGATAACTCTGGGTGCTGAAGATGATCTAGGGAGTATGAGTCTGCAAGGGGCCATTACATGTAGAACATACACCAACGCATGACTTAGAAATTCTCCATATGCCACAGGTGCATCTGAAAGGAGATGCATGATAACAGGGGCTGCTTGCAGGAAGGACAAGAAGAGACTAAGATTGTGGATGGTAAGAAGGGTTAATTTTTACATGAAGAAGATGCTTATTGCTCTGTCAGTGAAAAGTAACAAAACCACCTGGGCTGGTGGGATAGATCTGTGAGCATCACAGAGTCTATTCCTAGGAACTTTCTGCTTATTGAAACGAGCAAGCCCAGAGTCAGAGTCGGGTGCTTTCTTTGTATCCCCTCCTCCCCTTTTCTTCACACACCCTAGAGCTGGAGCCCTTGCCACCTCAGTGAACAGCTGGCTCCCAAGGGGTTAGCTCTGCCATCTAGAAAGCTATCTCATCTACTGAGCAGACTGTGCCTTCGAGAACCAGACCTACTGGACTTAGCGCTACTCTCTGCAGCCACACGAGCTAGCACTCCGGAGTTGTAAAGGCAGCATAGGTGAGGCATGAACTGAAAACAAACAAAATCCAACCTGACTTTGGGGTGACTAAGAACTTAATGTCCATCTTTTGCTGATCACACCTTATTAATGCTTTTGGGCAACTAGGGTTTACAAATAATAAGTTGCATTTGCTTTCTATTTTTCTTTCATTAGAGGTGTCATTTACCTGCAGTGAAACGCATGCATTTGAAGTGGGCAGGTCAAGGAATGTTTACAAACGCGACACCCAGACAAACCGCCCAGATGTAGACTAAGAACAGTTGCAGCGCCCTCCCCGTTCCACACCCCCCAGGCAGTGTACCTCAAAATAACTAGTCTGCTGACTTCTGTCACCACAGGTTCATTTTACCTGTTTCTGAACTTCGTGCAGAAACTTCTGGTTTCTTTCACCTGATTGGACATTTTATGAAACCAGGCAGAACAAGCTGTGGGTCTTTGGGGGTGGGGGAGGGGAGTTGCTTTTTCTCTGTGAGTCTCATTTTCTCCTGATCTGTTGAACCGCTGACCACGAAGCACTGCACGTGTGACTCCTCCTGCCCAAGGCCACACAGCTACAAGGAATTATTATTGTTGTTGGCCAAGTTTGGATTTCATGACCCATGAAAATAGATGTCCCCTCCGCCCCAGGCTCCCTCAGAACAGGTGCTGGGGTTTCTGAACATCATTCTGAACCTGCTAAACCTCATTCGGAAACCAGCCCTTCTGAGCTGTCTCCCATGGGGGGTGCAGGATTCTAATTTTAAGCTCCCCAGTCAAAGTGACAGAAAAGCTTTGGAACCCAGCGTAAAGATATCTGGTATACCACAGGGTTTGCGTGCTGCTTCATTTACTTCTACGTGTAGTTAAACATTTAAAATGAGGACCTGGGAAAGAAAAATTTAAACAAGTGTGAAAGAGAATATAGTAAAAAGAACACTTCTCTCCCATCTAGATACACAAGGCCGCCGTCTCCATTAACATAACCTGTTCACACAGTCTTCCAGAATAGTTCAGCATTTACACACATAAATATGCCACTGGTGATAGATACTGCCTTGTTCTCTCATATCCTTTACTTCTTTTTTATTATGTAATTACTGGTTTATGCAGAGGAAATATGTGATTTCAGAGGCTACTTTTTTTCACTTAAGATATCTTCTCAATCAGTCCTTATCTTTTAAAATGAGCTCTTAATGGGCTCTTACTCTGTTCCACGCACCACTCAAGCACCATTTCATAGATGCCTTTTTCACAACTCATCACATGGCTCAGGTTTCTTAAGCAGAATTATTTGATCAAAATGGAGCTTGAGTAGTGCATTGGTAGAGCATGAGAATTATTTGATGAAGGGGACATTTGCATGTGGATCAGTATTTGCCAGTGAGACTGTTCTACTCTACACAAATGTGCCTGCCATATTTTGGTCCTGAGGGCCCTGGTCCACTCTGGACATGTGGTCTCTTCAAAGCAGGAATTGCTTGTCTTCAAGTGTTTGACGCATGCTCATGTCTGTGACTCAGTGGCCCCTTTGAGACCCTGCTGTTGAACCTTCTCTGAGAGTCCCAGTGTCAAGACAAAAGCAAGAGTTTCCCAAAAAGGATGTTTCTTAGAAATGCAGTGAAAGCCCTTGATTTTCATGATTGCAATTTACATATACAGCTCAGATGTGCTGAAAAACCTACATTGCTAATGTCTCCATTCCCACCATCGCTACTCATTTCTCAGAAATGCTAGATACCATTTCTTTAGCCACTTTGAAGAAGCAAACAAAAGTCTCCTTACAGTAAGAGTTCCCACACTTTCTTAGGAAAACCTAGTTTCTTTTTCTTTTTTAGAATTTTCCATTCAAAACTTTACTACGAAAAATCCAAAGCTCAGAGAAAGGTTAGAAGTAAAGTGAATACCCATGGACGCTCCATGAAGGTTGAACAACTGTTCGTGCTAGTGTCTGTATGTCTGTCTCCACCTCCCTGTTCCCCAGCTACCTTTCTGCTGAAACTCCTGACAGTGATCTGTAGACATCATGATATTTCACTCCTAAATGCTCCAGCAGATATCCCTAAGACAAGGAACATTCTCTTACATACACTCTCATTTTCACACCCAAGAAACGCAATGATAATTCATAATATCAGCAAATGTTTAGGCCATTTATTTGTCCCCAGTTGCTCCAAGAAGTTTTTCCCAGCTACTCTTTTGACCCAGAATCTGCCACCTGGCAACAGCTTGCATTTGGTTGTTAGCTCTCTTTGGTCACGTTCCTTCTAGCACAGTCCCTTCAGTTTTTCTCTTTTATCTCCTTTCCCTTTATTCTCTGTTTGTCTGGCATGGACTTGGCCACTGTCATAGAATGCCCCTTATCAGCCTCTCTGGCTGTCTGCTCCCAGCGTACAAATGTCCCTCCATTCCCTGTAAGCTCCTGGAAGTTGAGCATTGGGTCTACATGCTCATCTGGATTGGGGTTACATATTTTGGGGAGAAGACCATTCAGGGGAGGGGTTGTTCCTACTGATTTTCATCAAAAATGCCTGCTGTTGATTTGTCCCACACATGAGATACTGAATAGGATCACTTGTTAAGGTAACGACAACAGATGTCCCCATGTAAAGGCATCCTCTGTGGTTAGTGTCACCTGTGGTGATACTTTGGCACCTTGAAAATCCTGGCCTTCATACAACATCAGGTTGATGACATTAGCGTTCATTCATGGTCCTTGGCTGAAACAAGATTACACTTGCAAGATGGTGACATTCTAAATCTTTCATTCCTTCTATGTTTCTTAGTCAATGTTTTCTGTGAAGGAGAACTTTCTTTTTATTTCCCTTTTTGAAAAAACATACAGAAAATAATACTGCATAATATAACAAAGCTCATATTTTCACCCATCCAGAATCTTCAAGAGTTGACATATTCACCTGCAAATTTTTCTTTTTAGAATTTCTCCTACCTTACAGGGAAAGCCCTAAAATCACTTCACCCTTTAAACCTTATCTCTTCCCCTTTCTAGAAGGAACCATCATCATAAATATGACTCTGTCTTCCGAGCTCATTTTTATACCTTTATAAATATGTGTTTATCTAAGAACAATACAGGATGTAGAACTATTTTGCATGAGTTAATTTTAATTTTTATGTAAATAGTGCTCTGTATATAACATGGTGTATCTTCCTGTTTTCTTCCAATATAGGACTTCATACATAGCTCACTTATCCTCCTATCGGCTCTGCACTGTGTTCCAGTTACTGTCTTGTCCTTGCTCTGTGGGGAATATTTAGGTTGTTTCAGATCCCTTGCTGGGGACTGAACTTACGCTGCAGTGGCTGCGGATGCTCCACAGTGCTGTGACTTATCCCCTTGCACCACCAGGGAGGCCCTAGTATTAGTTTTTTTGGCCATCTAACAGCTGAAAAATGACATCATGTTGCTTTAACTTTAATTTTAACTTTGAAACTAAGGAAATATTTTTAAAAGAAAGGAAAACAAAACAAAGCAAAAATGAATAACTTGCATGTAGAACTGTGCACGGATGTTTATATGCACTGGCAAAGGGAGCTGGTACCTGAAGACTTGCAGTGGGGAGGCTGTGATGAGTGTGGAGCCACTGGCGAATACTCACTCTTTCCTCAAGGGGTGCCTGGTGCCCCCAAAGGCCACCCTGAGCCAGGAGAGGAGCTACATTAGTGAACAGGCAAGTAGATATCACAGCGGGAAAGTAATTATTTTCAATTCACAATGTCCCTATATTTGTATTAATAATAAAACCTGTCGCCAATTACTGGCTTACTCTGTGCCAAGTACTTTACAGGCCTTATTTATTCCACTTGGGAATTCATTTATTATGACTCTTATTTGCTGAAGAGGAGAATGAGAGCCAGAGTGGTACAGTGACTGCCTGAGGCCCCTGTGGAGCTAGTAGTGATCTGCCTGCAATGCAGAGACCCTTCCCTTTGGGTGGCATTATTCTCCACACTCCTTCCACGTGTCCAGAGAGCTCCCAGAGGGAATAAAATCAGCTTCTCGTTTTCCTGCCCCTACGTTTGGCTCTGAGCAGAGACAATATTTGTTCACCAAAAACATATAACCTTATCAGTGGCTCCCAGCCCACTAAACTGTTCTCTAGATTGGAGACAGAGAAAGCAGGTTCAAGGACTTCTCCCTCTCTGCAGCTAGGGAAGGAGTGGTGAGTCAGCAATCTCAATGTCTTGCAGCTTTGGGATTGGCAGTCGATCGAGTAAGAGGGAACCAGACGTAGGGGACTCAGCAACTGAAAACCTTTATATTTTAAGTTCTAGAGGAAAAAGAAACCTCTCCCTCTTCCCCTCACCTCCCCCTCTTCTACTCTTTTTTCTCCCTTCTTCTCCCCCTTCTCCCTCTCTCTTCCTTTTCCCGTTTCTCTCCCTTCCCTCTCCCTATGTTATACATGAAATGTTGGGCAGAGGTATTTACAGGCTTCTCTGCCGTCGCCAATTCTCTAGAAGTGTCTTATAGTCTCTGGGTCCAGCCTGCCCATTGTATAGATGGCAAAGTGAAGCCTGGGCTCCCCAAGGACACCAGAGTGTCTGACTTGTCCTCAGAGCCCAGCGAAGTATTAAGCATATAATAGAGCTTACAGATATTCATTGAAGGAATATGAATGGATGAAAACGTTTTGATTTCTTTGGGTTCTACTGGGTGGAGATGACAAAGACAGGAAAGGAGAATCGATGAACTGGATCATTCATGAGAAGATGGGGCTGGCCTGTGGTTGAGGTGGTCTGACTCATTTCCACAGCCCACTGACTCACATGTGTCCTGTGCGGAGAGAAATACAGAGCCAGGAACAGAACCTGGACAAGTCCCAGGCCATCTGACCCCACTGCCTCTCTGTCCTCCTTTCCCACACACCCCCTCAGACACATTGCCCCCTCAGGGCCTATCCTTATTGCTCTTCCCCTGCCAGAAGGCTCAGCCACCTCTAAATGCGCCTGAGTCTTAGCAACAAAAATGCCTCCTCAGAAAGGCCTTCCTGACCCTAGCCAGAATCCCCACCTCCTACATCCCTGCCACACTGATCCGGTGTATTTCCTTCCACATGCATTGCTTCAGATGAGCTGGCTTTTTTTGTCCATCTCCACTAGAACGTAAGTTCCAGGAGGCCAGAAGCTTCATCTTGGTGTCATCTTGTCCTTGCTCCTTGGAGCTGTCCCAGTTGTGAAAGCCACCCAACAGATAATTGCTGTAGGAATGAGGGAAAGAAGGGGTGAGAGGCTCATTTCTATGTCGAGGCCTCCGGTATCCCTTATATTCAGGTAGTAGAAACCCCAGTCAGAAAAGGGGGTTGAGGTTCACAGTGAAGCTGTGGGCACTAGGTAGGTAAGTGGCCACATTTAGTTGAACACTTATTAAGTGCCAGGCACAAGCTTTTTAAAAATCACTTCATCCTCAGAGTAAAGTAGATACCATGACCCCCATTTCATAGGAAAGGGAGTTGAGGTTTAGAGAGACTGAGCATCTTGCCCCTATCCTAGAAAGTAGTAAAGTCACAATTTTCTCGATCTCTCACCCCAGAACCCATGCTTTTATTAGTGGGTACCAAACAGGGGGTGCTGTTAAGGTTCCCATCAGGGCCCAAACATGATCCCAAGTTCCTCCCTACCTTGTTGTTCTCCTTCCCAGAGAAACCCAGCCCTCTCAGAGAGGACACTCAGGCCCGGAAGCAGGGGTGTTCACTCAGTCAGTCCACAAGTGTGAATTGAACATCTACTGTGTGCACAAGTGCTAGGGGCACACTCATAGAGCTCCTAGCCCACGGTAGGGGAGGGAAATGTCAACATAAATAGACAATAGTAAGTCAGACACTGTCTGCAGTAGGGTAAAGTGGGGTGGCAGGGCAGGGTGCCCAGACAGGTAGGCAGCTTGCACAGGTCTAGGTGAAGGACAGACCAGGCACTTGGTATACTTAGGAGTAAGTGAAATTGGCATATCAATTGAATAGAAAAAAAGTTTATTGGGGATTGGAAGGGAGATCAGGGAGAAATAATTACCAAATGATGGATTGACTGGATTAACATTTGGGGTTCCCACACACTTGGCATGGGGAAGATTATCCATATCTGAATTGAGTTAAATTGGGTCAGATCAATGTTTTGCTTGGGAAAAATGAAAACTTTAAAAGTTTCTGGTACAGCCTGTCTCACAGGAAAATTCCCTCCAGGAGAATGAGAGTGAATATTAATCTCTCCTGGTGGTTATCAAACCAAAACAACATAGGCAGATGGATAAGGCAGATTAGCAATTCTCAGGTTGCAGAAGCAGAATTTTAAGGTCTGGGTAAAGGAGAAAAAAAATTTTTTTAAAAGATCTTTTGTGTCACAGGATTTGAGTTTAATCTCCTGCTACTATTGAAGGCTAATCTATTTTCCTGTTTTCCCCGGTAAGTGGGAAGTTGGCTTTAGTACAAGAGGCAAAATCAGCTTTGAGGCCCCTAAGCCCTAGAACTGGGCTGGCATTTTCTAGTTTCATAGTAGAGTGTTAAAGGATCCAGGGTCTCAGGGTAGAAATGGTGAGATCCTGTTTCCAGTTTTCAACCTGGATATTTATAGTAATAATAGCTAATAAAGCCATTGTGGGGTGTACTCCACTTTAGTGATAGAAAAATGAAGCTCAGAGAGAGTGTATCACCTACAAAAAATACCATATCCACAAACACTTCCTCTTATGGTTTTTTCCATTTCAGGAAATGACAACACCATTTGTGGAATTTCTGAAGCCAGAAATCTGGAAAGGGTCTTTGATTCTTTCTTTTCTCACTTCTACATCTTACCCATCACTGAGTTGTCTGTTCTATCTCTAAAATACAGAACCTCCTCAGCATATCTATTTTTCGCCTATCTTCACTCCTGTCACCCTTTGTCCCCATCCCCTCACCTGAGCCACCAACTGATCTCCTACCACTCTGTTTCTTCCAGCAATTGCAGATGAGCTTTACAAAACTTAATCAGGTGTTGCTTCAGTCCATCACTGAAAGTACTCTGCCTTCTCCTGCCTTATTTTTAATCTGCCCGTTTCCAAGTTTTTCTTCTTTGGCTTTGATTTCTGTTAGTGTTATGTGTTGTACCTACATGTGATTTGCTTTGTATTTATTCGAAGAGTTCATAATCCTCCTCAAATCTGTAACTTGACATCTTTCAAGCACTTAAAAATATTCCTAGTCATTATCTCTTAAACTATTACTACTGCACAATACTTTCTTCTCCTCTTTTGGGTCTCCAATTACACATGCAGACCTTTTATACCTGTTCTATGTATCTCTTATGCACTTTTGTCTCTTCAGTCTGTATATTTTCCTCTGATCTATCTTCCACTTCCTACATCTCTCTTCAACTGTATCCCATCAGCTATTAAATTTATCTTTTGATTTCTTATTGATACAGTTGCTGAATTTTTCAGGTGCATAATTTCTGCTATATTTCTCTACTTCTCTGTTGATTTATTGTCTTCTAGGTTTTTTTTAATAGATTTTTTTTTTAAAAGCCGGTCTATGTTTATGGCAAAATTGAGCAGAAAGTACAGAGACTGTACTTTCCTGCTGCCCTCAGACATAGATTTCCCCCACCATCAACACCCCATTTCAGATGGTGCATTTTTCATAATTAATAAACCTGCAGTGAAACATAATCATTACCATTAAGGTTCATTATCATATTGTATTTTCTCTGGGATTTGACAAATATGTAATGTCATGGATCCAAAGATAGTATATAGAATAGTTTCACTGTCCTAGAAACCATCTGTGCTGCCTATTCGTCCTTCCCTCTGCCTTAACTCCTGAAAAACACAGATCTTTCTATTGTTTCCATAGTTCTACTTTTTTTCAGAATGTCATACAGCTGGAATCATACAGTATGTAGCCTTTTGAGATTGATTTGTCTTCGTTACAAATATGCATTTAAAGTTCCTTCATGCAGTTTCATTGCTTGATAAATCATTTCTCTTTAGCTTATTATAGTTTATTTATTGATACCTTTAGCTACTAAAGGACATCTTAGTTGCTTCCAAGTTTTGAAAATTATGCTAAAGTTGGTATAAAGATCCATGTGCGGGTTTTTGTGTGTATATAAACTTTCAAGTCTTTTGGGCAGATACCAAAGATCATCATCTGGTAAGAATATCTTTCATTTATGGTTCTCTCTTCCAGAGTCCATTCATTGCCTAAACTCTCTATCTTGTCATTTAATTCACTGAACATTAGCCACAGTTATTTAAAGTTTGGGTCAGATAATATGATTATCTGAATCCCAATGAGTCTATTTCATTGTGTGTTTCTCCCCAATTTTTCATCAAATTTTGTATTTTTCTAAGCTTGAACATTTTGAATGAAAAAAAAAAATAGAGACAATTTGATATCATCATTTTCTTTACTTTTGCTTCTGGCCGGAAGTCTGGGCTCACTAGCAGCCCTAGATCACCTTAATTCCAGTGAGGAATTGGAGTAGTTTGAAGCCAGAATTCAATACCTATGAGGAATGGTCTATTTCTTGTTCACCTTTATTCTTAACAGAGAACACTTAAGAATCCCAAATTAAAACTTTGGGTGTTTAATAAACCCTCTTTCTTGTCAGACTTTAAACTCCAAAATCCATGAGTCTAGTGAAAACTCTGCCCAGTCTCTAAGACTCACAGATGTTGTTTTCAAGTCAGGAGTCACTTTGAGGGAAATTACCCCTCTGGGCACCCCTCTTCTCCCAGATTTCAGCTCCATAATCCCCATAATTTCTTACTGCTTTGATGGTACCTTCAAAGAGATGTTTTTCTTTTTAATTTAGTCCAGCTTTTCTAATGTTCTCAGCAAGAAGAATGGTCTGAAATAATGTAGCCCCCCATTCCTGGAAGCTCCCCCATTATCTTCAAAGAAAAGTAAAAACTGCTCGTCCTGCCTAACAGGCAATACATGATTTAGAAAGTGCTGCCTGTCATACCGCTCTCCCTTGATCACTGTTTTATAGTGAGAAGTTGGTGCTTTCCTATAACTTGAATGTGCTAAGGACATACCTCCAGGACCTTTGCACACGCTCTCCCCTCAGTCTAGAATGTTGTTTCCTTTAACTATTCCTCCAGGTCTCTGTGTAAAGATTGTTTTCCCTGGGGGACCTTTCTTGGCCTTGCATCTTAACATATTCAAGCTGCATTCACACACTTCTCTCTACCCACCCTCTCTTATATGTATCCTAATCTTTCCTTACTGAAAACTTTCACTTATTTGTTATGGCTTGTTTATTAGCTTTCTTCTCACTGGATGGGAGGGCCAGGGCTTTCTGACTTTGGACACCATCATAAGCAGACCCTGAGATGAATATTAAGTATACAAGTTGTTTATTTGGAGATTGCAGGTAAGGGATAGGAGAATGCCACGAGGACATTAGGCAGTCAAGCAAGGGTTTGTTATGCCAGCTACTATGGTGGTACTCAGTCCCATGGAGAAGCCCGCGTATATGATGTAAAACTCAAGTCCAAGGGCGAGGGGGCTAGAGTATTTATGCACCAATTCCTACCAGTCCTATTGTTCTGCTCCTGGGGCTTATTTATTTACTGGCTTGTCCTTCCCAGTCTTGCAGCAGCCCCACAAAATTCTAGAGAAAACCCTCAGACTCAGACCTATGAACCAGCCCCTGGAAGGTGGACATTGTCTAGAGCAGAGTGATGCGGTAAGACCCTGGGGTGATTCATCAGAGGTGCTGACAGGATTGTGTTTGTTTTGGTGACCGTTTCAACTCCTAACACAGGGACTGGTGTGTAGTAGAAAATTGGTAAATATTTGTGGAGTAAATGAAATTTTAGAACTCTGTACCAGACCTCTGAATGGGTCTACCATATTATTAAAGACAATTATTGAGAGCCTGCAGTTGGCTGGGCCCCATTCCACACCCTGTGGAGTCTGGGAAGAAATTCTCCATAATGGGGGCATAGTCAAAGGAGACCACCTAGCAGCTTGGAGCCCATTTCTCACCACTTCAAGAGTAAAACTAATGGTTACATTTATTTGCGCTGATATTAAGGATCAACAAAGTAGATTCAGTAAAAAATAAAGATGCATGACAGAATTACAAAACGTTCTTACTCCAGTTTACAAGAAGGCATATTTATATATTTTGGTAAGCACAAAAATTTCTGGATTTTTATGGAATATCATCTGTTCCCAGCAGTTGTCTTTAGGGAATGAGCTTCAGAAGGAGACTTATTTTTTCCATTCAACCCTGTAATTTTCATACAGTGTGCATTTTTTTATTGTAACACAACTTACTTATTCAATAAACACAATATTTTTAAATGATTGTTATAATTCCAAAGAGCACAGTGCCAAGAAGTCAGCTGTCTTGGGAAATGCAATTCAATATAAAAGAGCTATACTGGTAAATCTGGCAACCGAAACATATAAAAGGACCAAGTACAAACTGAACAATTCAGTTCATCACTCAGATGTTTTCTCTTCATAAAGCTACAGCTGGAACATTGTCAAACCTGGCACATCTGCCTGCTTTGGCAAGTGTAGTCTTAAACTTAACTATTTCTAACTTTAACTTAACTCTTCCTCCAGGTCTCATCCATTTAGCTTCTAAAGGATATCTTAGTAACTTTTTTAAGCATTAAAAATATATCATGAGGGCCTCCCTGGTGGCACAGTAGGTTAAGCAACGCACTATGAAGCAAATTGCAGCCACTGCAGCATGAGTTCGATCCCTGCTGCCGGCCAGGGAGGGGACCCACATGGCGCAGCGGACCTCTCCTGCTGTGCCCGCTGCTCCCCTCAGCAGTGTACTTCCGTTGATCTGCCTGTTCTGTTCCCCGCTCTCTGTGGTGAATCCTCTCACCCCCCACACCTCTGGCCTGTACCCCAGCGCTTGTATGCATAAATAAATAAATCTTAAAAAATACATATTTAAAAAATATATATATATCATGAAATATTTACTGCCTTCAAAAAGATGTAAAGAATAATATCACAAACACAAACTTTAAAAACCACATCCAAGATGTGTGTTTGAATGGACCATTGCCAATATAACTGCTCTCCCCAAACTTATCCTACAGTTGTTCATAGATGGGATCGTCATCCTGAAGTTTTCCCTTCCCTTTCTTTGTGTTTTTCACACACACACACACACACACACACACACACACCCTTAATACACTAATATTTACTTTTGCGACTTTTTGAAATATACCTAAGGGATTGGTTTTTATGAAACTTTAGTATTAACACTCAGCATTATTAACTTGTGATGGTCAAAGGTGTTAGTTATTCATGAGCTACAAGCAGCACTCAAATTTACTCGATCACTGTAACAGCTTCTACTCTCTTCCCTTTCAAAACTGAATTACTTTTCACTTGAAAAATAAAAGTTTGTGTTATTTCAAGAGTTCTTGCTACTGAAAATAATTCAATTGTCAGGGAGGCAGGGGAGAATCAGTGCACTCTGAGTCAAGCAGGTGACCCTCCACAGTATGGGTAAGCTTCATCCAGTCAGTTGCATGTCTAAAGAGAAAAAGACTGAGGCCCTCCTAAGAAGAGGCTGTTATGCCTTCAGACAAACTTTGGATTGGAGCTGCAACCTCAGCCTTACTCTGGGTCGACGACCTGCAGGTGGGTCAGCACCCACCATTGCACGAACCAACTCTTTAAAGTAAACAGCTCTGTCTTTACGTGAACAGCCAACCACATACACACACCGCTGCCTTATGCTAGCCCGGGCACTGATGCCTCCCTGTCCTCCCTGCCCCTAGGGAAGCGTTTCTTGGGTGCTGAGGGTTTTTTGGAGTTCAGGTATACCGTGGCCCCCTCATGGGGAGAGGGGACAGGCCACTCATCTGTCACCCCAGCCTGGATAGGAGCCTCTCAGAACCCGTGGGACGGCCTGGGCCTGTATCCCCTGCACCTGGTAGAGGCCTCCTGGGTCCAGAGTGTCAGCTGCTTGGCCCCTGAGCCTCCTGCCTGGTGCCAATCAACTTCCCGTTGTCTGTGTGTCACGCCTCTCAACATGGCCGAGGTGGAAATGAAAACAAAGTTAAAGACATAGCTATCGATTCGTTGATCTTAAAATAAATATGAATCCACAATTTGTAAGATAAAAAACACATTGCTATAAAAAATTCACTGTTATTGGAAGAAAAACAGTGGGAAGAACTGTACTGTCGTCAGTTTTCACAAATCTTTTTTTTGGGGGGGATGATATTTTAGTGACTTTATAGATTTACAGATTTTTACATGAATTTTAATACTAAAAGGAGCAGCAATATGTTTCTCACTGTACAAAACAAGTTTTATCAGAAGTCAAAAGTATACAGTTCCAAAAGTTGGTAGACAATGAAAAACAGAATTTAAGCTCTCTAGCATTTATTCTTCATTCAACACACAATTTTTAAATCTTCACTATTATTAAATTCATAGAAAGTAGAAAGAAGAGAAACTTTAGAAGGGCTTAACATGTATGGAGAGTTTCATTAAAATTTTTTTCTCCTAAAGGAGATTTTATTGAGTACCTGGATCGGGATTTAAAACGAGAATCGTATTATTTCAAAGATGGGCTCTTCCTAACACCAAATTAATTTCATGAATCTCTTTAAAATTTGGCCTGAGACGAGGCCACCAGGGTCTCACACCTGCCCACAGTCAGTCCGTGGCCCCCTGCTCCCTGGTCCAGTGTGGTAGAGAGCCCAGCTCACACAAATCTGTGGTTGCTAAGGCTGAACGTGCCAGCTGCCTGGGAAAGGCCCACTGGGGTCCCCAGAGCATACTTTGGGGAGGGGGGCAGCTACGGTGGGGAGAGCCTGCCTGCCCAGGTTTGTTCACAGGGCTCCCAAAGGGACCTTACGAGAGAGAGCCTCGAGGCCCTTGTTCCCCACCAAAAAGAACAGCCTTTCTCTAAGCCTTAATCCTTCTTTAAAATGGAGTCACTTTTGCACAGGGGCCATGCTAATCTTCTCTGTATCATTCCAATTTTAGTATATGTGCTGCTGAAGTGAGCAAAAGAAACATATCAGATGGTTCCTCCCCTAGGAGGAATATAAGGGAACCAAATAAGGATCAAGGAAAGGAATAAAAACAACAACAGCAACAACAATAATAATAAAGACACAACAAAAACCAAAAATGAAAAGACAAGGACAAATTGGGGACACTTGGTGGGAGGGGGGAGGGGGACGATTGAGGGCAGACAGGAACACAGGGGACTGAGGTGATGGTGCACTGGTGATATGGTGATAGAGAATACATAGGGATTACAATTGATGTCAAATATATATAAATAAAGGGAAAAAAAACAGAATGTCATTGGCATAAAATAAAATAAAATGGAGTCACTGACAGTATCTAACTCTGGAGCTGCTGTGGGAAGGGCTTGACCCCCCCACCCCCAGCAGATGAAGCACAGCCCCTAGCACACCCTTAGTCAAAGGTGTAGCCCCTCTGTAGCCCCTCGATTGCATTCTCCCTGGGTGTGCCAGCCTAGGGGAAGGCCCACCCTTCTCCCCTGCTTCATCTGCATGTCACAGCCGGCAGGGAGCAGGCAAGCAGTGAAGAGGAAGCGCAGAGTCTAGAGAGGTGAAGATCCCAACTTCCCCCTGGGGTTTTCCTACAGAAAGAGTCTAAGATGGGGGAAGGGAAGGGAGCTCCCCTGGTGAAGTCAGTCCACAGCTGTGACTGCTATGGGGCCAAGCGTGTTAATCACTGAGCTGAGACTTTCTCCTACCTAAGGTATCTGAGGCCACTTCACGGTCAGAAAGTGACCAGAAATGAAGGAGCTACACAAGTTTTAACCCAGGAGTGGGGGAAAGAGTTCACCCACAAATACAGTCAAGGGACAGCCGGAGACTGAATGAAGTTGTGTCAGTCTGGTTCTACGCATGTCATGTCGGCCATTTAGTCCTCCTCTCCCGCTGCTACTTGTCAACCCGGTGGTACCTGATCACTACCTTGGGGTTCCTGCTCCCCACCTCCTGGTCTGTGGTATGAGGTACTGGAGGAGCAGGAGAGAGTAACCAAACCATCAGCAACTCACCTTGGGCTCAGGGCTCATTTTCCTACGCCCTGTTTGAACCTCCCAGACCGCTCTATACCATTGTTAGAATGAGCAGCACGGGTGGTTTTCTTTTTTATCAAATTGAAATATGGTAGAATGCAGAATTATTAAGTATTCAGCCTGGTGGACTTTTCCATGAGATGATACTCACATAACCAGCAGTTAGATGAAAATAAGTACCCCCAGTTCCTCCCGCCAGGTAACCTCTATCACTAAACATTCGAGCTTCATATAAATGGAATCATGGCGTCTTTTCTTGTGGGCCTAACTTCTTTCGTTGACCATTATGTCTGAAATTCATTCATGTTGTGTTAGCCATAATGCTTCCATAGTCTTTGCCATGTAGTTTGCCATGCACTCCTTGCTATTAATATACCAGTGTTATTTTATTTACTCTCCTGTTGAGGGACCTTTGGGAAGTTCCTAACCTGAAGTTACTACAAATAAAACATGAATAGTCTTTTACTTGAAAAAACTGGCACACTCTTATTGGGCATAAACCCAGAGGTGAGACTGCTCCCTCATGGGAGGCATATGTTAGCTGTACCGAATCTGCCAAATCACTTAGCTGCCACCCTGCGGCAGCTTGGGCTGCAGACTGGATCCACTCTCCCTCTGCCACTTGCTAACTGAGACACTTTGGGAAAACCACATAACCTCAGTTTCTGAGCCTCAATTTCCTCCTCTGTAAAATGGGCTGATGACTGTCCTTCCGTCACAAAGCTGTTGTGAGACCTGGCTCTTTCCCGGCATTGTTTATCGTGAATGATGATTATCCCTTCCTCTCAAACAGACACAGCCTCCATCGAACACCATGAAGGCCTTGGGGAGGACACGGTCCAGGTCTTGCCCATCCCATGAGGATGCATCCTGGACTTTCTTCCAGGATGACTCTGAATTCCCCAGGACTTGTGCTCCCTCTCCATGACGGTGGGGAGTGGGCTTTGCCAGCCTCTTGTCTAGCACCAGCTTCCATATCATGAGGACCCCAATTTGCTCCGGAGCAGAGCAGCTGGGGCCCTGCCCCTTAAGTGAGTGGCACTAGCCTCTCTCAGGGAAGGTCTGGTAACCAGACCAGCATGTAGTTCTTTCACTCCTGTTCTCTGCCCTTCACTGGTCTGTGTTAATGGGAGTGAGGAACACCCTATATTGAAATACTGAAACAAAAAATTACACATTTCCCACATGTATGTGATGACTACTATCCACACCTCTGCCACAACCACCACCGCACCTTCAGCACCATCACCTCCCACACCTGTGTCAGTCACCTCCCACACCTGTGCCATAATCACCTCCCACACCTGGATCACAACCACCAGCTATACCTGGGTCACAACTACCTCCCCAACCTGTGTCGCACTCACCTCCCATACCTGTGCCATAATCACCTCCCACACCTGGATCACAACCACCAGCTATACCTGGGTCACAACTACCTCCCCAACCTGTGTCGCAGTCATCTCCCATACCTGTGCCATAATCACCTCCCACACCTGGATCACAACCACCAACTACACCTGTGCCACAACTACTTCCCATACCTGTGTCACAACCACTGCCACACTTGTGTCACAATAACTCCCTCTCTCTAGATAGCATGTTTTTACCTGTCAACTTCTTTTGGTACCTTCACCAATACTCACACTCTTTTTTCAGTTCCTCACACACGTCACATCCTGTCCCACTTCAGAGCACTTGCACATGCTGTTCCTTCTGCTCAAAACACCCTTCCCTCCTGTACTCCTCCTGCCTTGTGCTTCTTCTTCCTTTGTTGCTGGGCTCACACATTCCCCCAGGGGAGTGTCTCCCAGGCACTACCCTGAAGTCCCCCACCCATTCACTTCTACCTCCCAGCCCTGTATGCCCCATCACAAACGAAGATTTCATGTTTCAGCCACCGATGAGTCCTCGGGTGGAATCCATCCTGAGGGCAGAGACCTGATCTAGTTCACTGCTGAGTCTTGAGCAGAAGAGTACAGAAGCTCAGTAACCATTTGCCCAGTGTCTCTGTGCATCTCGCCAAAACCAAGACAGAACCCGGAGATGAGACCCGTTTGAGGTCACAGTGAAGGGTGATCACTGGTGCTCTCATTATTCAAGGTGGTATTTCCTGAGGACCTGCAGTGCTGGGTAGAGAACCAGGTGCCGAGGGGACATAAGACTGACGCAACCTGGAACCGTGGGTTGTCATCAGTCTCAGGCAGCTCAGCCAGGACAGTCACCCTGCAACCTACTGGCAGAACCAACCTGGAGCCGTGGTAAGGCCCCCTACTGCTCACAGGGCTGGCGGGCTTGCTTCCACTTTCCTCTCTGCACCTCACTCCCAACCAGCCCACACCAGCGGATCAAAGTGCCTCCTTCAAAGTGATTTTGAGATGGCCTCTCTCACCTACATGGCGCCACCTTCATCACGTATGTGTACTAGCCAGGGAGCCTCCTCAGAGCCTTCTCCCTGCCTGTCTGTGTCCGTCCTCTGTGTGTTCCTCAGCCAGGACTGGTGCAACCCGCTAAAATCTAAGAACCTAGTGCTTCTCTGCTTAGAACCCCCTGCTGGCACTCAGTTAACTCTGAATGAGGACCTGAGTCATGATAATGTCTTCTGCTCACTAATTAGGCCTTTCTTTTTTCTCTCTCTAAGCTATGCACTGCTCTTCCCCTGCTATACTGCTGCAGACATGGGGGCTCCTGTGTGGGATTCAAACGCTGCGTCAGGGCCTTTGCACTTCCTTCTCCCTCTTCCCAGAATGCTCTTTATTCATATAACTGCTTGGCTAACCCATCACCTCTTACAAATCTTTGTTCAAATCTCGCCTTGTCAATGAGGACAAATCTGACCACACCCAGAGCAGTGGCTGGCATGTGGTACATGCTCAGCAAGTACAGGGAAGGGAGGGAGAGAAAAGAAAGGAATAACAGTCGTTTTTATTCCAGTGAAATCAGGTTACGGTGAACACCGAAGAGCAACCCAAATGGTACAAAAACAAAGATCACTGAGCAAGAGGTTGCACACAAAGCCCACTTTCTACTGCCGAAGGTCACCCTCAGTTGAATATGGTGGAGGGGGGAGGGATGCAGGTTTGGAGACTTCAAATATAAATGGCCCTACACCCCCACAGTGCTTTTCTGGCCCCCTACTCATCCATGCCCATAATCAGGGGCATGGAGGACACCAGGAGGCTGAGGACCCAGGGAATGGCGAGAGGTGGGGGAAGGCGCTCAGCAGCCCTCAAAACTCACTTCTGCTCCACACAGGCGTTCCTGCCACTCCGTGGGGAGGGCATCTGTACACTGGTTCTGGCCCAAGCTCTGTGTGACCTCAAGCTAGATCTCCTGGGCCTCAGTTTCCCCTTCTGTCAATGTCAGGGAGAGTGGAGATCCCAACAAACAGCCTCACCCTATGTTCTAGAAATACAATGTACACGGTGTTTATCTGCTAAGATAAACACTAGAACCTTCATGCCAGAACCGTCCTCACCTTCTCGAGTTTCACTCTGAGACTATAACACCGCACCTGGGCAGGTCTTACCCCAGACTAGGGCAAGATCACCTGCCCCCCCTACCTTTCCACCACTCTTTCCTCTCAGGAGGGACTGAGGTTTCACACAGAGCAGCCTAGGCCCAGAAATAGCAGCCAGCCACTCATAGGCCAACCCTCCTAGGCCCCAAGAAGGAAGTGAGAGAGAGGCGGGCACTTTTGTTCTCTTCGCAAGAAAGAACTGTTTCTGCAGTGGCCTCACTCCCCAGGGCCCAGGGCAGACCTGACCCCCAGCACTCACCACCAGTTCTCTCTGCTGGGTTGACTAAGCGGGGTTTCAGCTACACTGTAACGAAGGATGAAGCCACAGAGCACAAAGTCACATCTAGCAAGGACGGGACATGAGGCTGGACACAGGACTCTGCAATTTGTTTAGTAAGGTCATGCTTTAAGAGTGAAGCTTTGTATCTTCACCGAAAAAAAAAAAAAAAAAACCACACACACAGAGCAAACTAGACCAGTTGTAAACAAGGCCCGTTGGGTGTTTGCTGATGATGTCAATCACTTGGGCATTTGTTCTACTGCTGGATTCCAGTGCAGTTTTCTGAGTGCAGCATGCACACAGCACTGATAAAACGAAGGACGTATTCTTGCCCTCTGGGAGTCTACAGTCTACTTAAGAGAGACACAATAAACAAGGAAAATATGTGGCTTATCATGACAAAGGCCAATAGGGAGATGAGGCAGGGAAGGAAGACAGTAATTCCAGGTATTCACACTGTAATTTATTTTTTTTCCTTTATTTATATGTATTTGACATCAATTGTGGTCCCCATTTCCCACCACCAATTCACCCGTGCACCATCACCTCAGTCCCTTGTGCTCTTTCTGCCCTCATCCCATTCCCCCATACACACAAGGTGTTTCTGTCCTTGTCTTTTTGTTTTTGTTGTGTTGCATTTTTGTTTTTTTCATGGTTATTATTCTTTTCTTTGGTCCCTTATTTGGTTCCCTTATATTCCCCCAGGCGTGAAACTATCCAGTATTTTTCTTTTGCCTTTTGACTTACTTCGCTGAGCATAATCCCTTCTAGCTCCATCCATGTTTCTATGAATGACTCTACTTTATCTTTTTTGTATATGTACCACATCTTCTTGACCCAAGCATCTGTTTTTGGGCATTTAGGTTGTTTCCAGGTCTTACCAATTACAAATAGTGCTGCAATAAACATAGGGGTGCAGGTATTCTTTTGAATCAGTGTTTTTGGGTTCTTGGGGTATATACTAGGAGTGGGATTGCTGGATCATATGGGAGTTCCATTCTCAGTAGATTGAGGAACCACCATACTGCTTTCCATAACGGTTGGACCAGCTTGCATTCCCACCAGCAGTGTAAGAGAGTTCCTTTTTCTTCACATCCTCGCCAACATTTGCTGTTGCTAATTTCTTTGATATGTCACACTGTAATTTAAAGTTGTGTATCCTTTTCCTACCACTGCCATGGTAGAGTACCTCTAGCTTGGTGTCTCAGACACACACATTTATTTTCTCCCACTTTTGACGTTCCAAAGTTCACAGTTTCACCAGGCTGAAGTCAAGGCCTCAACTGAAGGGGGAGCCTGGGGAGAGCAAGTGCAAGTTGCTAGAACAGCTTTCCTGGCCATCCTTGCCTCCTCACCCTTCCTTCCCTCTCAAAGGTACTGCTCCTCTGTCAAACCTGCCAACTCCTGCTCAGCAGGACACTTAGATTACACTGACCCCCACCTGGGTACTCCAGCATCAGCCCATCCCAGATCCTGTGCTTAGTCACATCTGCAAAGTCCCTTTGTCAGAAAAGGGAGTTTCATAGGCTTCAGGGTCAACCCTGCAGGTCTTTGGGGCCAGGAGTTTGTCTACCGTAGTGATAATGGCACTCTAGTGACAAAGGGATGTTTGAATAACGAACGGAGGGGGAAGAAAGAGAGCTGTCCAGTTCTCTGTGGAAGAATATTCCAAACAGAGGAAACAGCAAGGGCAAAGGGAAGGACCCTGACAACTGAGAAACAGCAGGGAGGCCTGTGTGACTGGAGTAGGGTAAGTGAGGGCAGGAGCAGGAGGTGACCTGGTAGCGGAGGACATTCCAGGACAAAGGCCCTGTGACTTAAGAAAGACAATTCTTCCTGAGGAGGAGCCATGGGAGGGCTGAGGAACTCAACTGACCACCTCTAAAAGGGGTCTCAGCTGACCCTGGACCACTGGTTTCCTCAGATCACATTTCCTCCAGGACACACTCTTCACCGCTCAGCCGAACTCCATTAGATGGATGCATCCATGCACCTGTGGATGCACATCCTGATGGTTTCTAGACCTGATGATTACCAATAAGTTGCCACTCTCTTTCCCCCACTCTCCTTTCCCCTTCCTTTCTGGTAACCATTAGTTGACCTTACAGTCCAAAAATTTATTTTTGTTTTATTTAGCTCATCTGAAGCCTACCCCTTCTTTAGTAACTTGCCTTTCTCTGCGCCTTTGTTGAAAATCATTTGTCCAGACATGTGGTTCTATTTTCCGAGCCCCCAGTCTGTTCTATTGTCCTGTTTGTCTATCTGGACAGCAATACCACACTCTCTTGATTAGTGTGGCTTTAACACTAACTTTATGTCAGCTACAGTCAGCTTCCCAACTTTGTTCCCTTTCAAATTTGTTTTGGAGATCTTAGAGACTTTGTATGTCTATGGAAATAGGATAGATATATAGATATGGTCTATGACTAACTTTTTAAAAATTTATTTTACAACGATAAGAACGTGACACACATTCAGTAGAAACTGCTCTTCAATCTTGAATTACAGCATTTTGATTTTTGTTTTCATCAAAAAGTGACATGAGACTTCAAACACTTTATTATAAATAGGATTTGTGTGAGATGACTTTGCCCAACTCTAGGTTCTGAGCATGTTTAAGGCCTGGTAGGCTAAGTTATAATATTTAGTGGGTTAGTTGTATGAAATGTATTTTCAATTTAATGATATTTCAACTACATGGGTTTATCAAGATACAACCTTATTGTCAGTTAAGACAGATCTGTATCTATCTCCTGTTTCTTGAAGAACTCTGACGAAAATACCAAGTGCCTAGAACAGTGCCTGGCACATAGTGAGCAACAGGTGTATTGAATGAATTAACACTCTTGTTTATTAGTCACCATGTCTGACACTCAGAACAATAAGTATGTAGGAAACAATGAACAAAGAATGCTGCCATGAATCCCTCACAGAATATACTCCTGTTTAAGACCTAGAGACCCACAGGGAATGCTGTCTAATAAAATGCTCTCTTGCTGAGAGTCCTGAGAATCTCTGCACTTCCAACTTCCAGGAAGGGTGACTTTGGAGGACTTAAACATCCCTCTCTCCTCATCAAGTTCCAACAATGTTGCCCCAGGGAACAAATGGCATTGTCTAGAGATCTTTTCAGTGGTCTAGATGGGAGCACAGAGACAGAGGGCAGGAGATACTGACACCTGGTAGGTGTTAGCCAGGGATACTGCCAAATATCCTACAGAGCACAGGGATGCTCCACACCATAGAATTATCTGGCTCAATGGGCCTCCCTGGTGGTGCAGCATGTTGAGCGCCACACTGTGAAGCATCTGAGACACAGCAGCACAAGTTCGATTCCCCAGCCAGGGAGGGGACCCACATGGCACAGCAGACCTCTCCTGCCTCGCCCACTGTTTCCCTCAGCAGTGTACTTCAGTCAGCCTGCCTGTTCTGCTCCCCACTCTGTCTGGTAAATCCTCTCACCTCCCGTGACTCTGGCCTGTACACCAGCTGCTGTGTGCATAAATAAATAAATCTTTTAAAAAAATTATCTGGCTCAAAATGTCAATAGTGCTGATGTCAAGAAACCCGAGATCTACGCTAACCACTGTTCTAGCTGCTCTATATTCAGTCCCTTTCACATACGGCTGTGTGCCGGCCTCCCTTCAACGGCACCACTCCCACATACATGGTATGATCATGAAACTTCATAAAACCACAAGCAAAATGGATTTGTTTTACAAAGAACATGCTAGAGACCACAACCATTCTAAGAACTTTGCATACAAAAAGTTTTGTTTTTGAAAACTGAAATTACAGAATAAGCACCCAGAGGAAAAAAGAGCAAGAACTTCACTATTTGGGTTCAAAATAGAAACCTGAGTATTCTTGGCTCCTGGTAGAAAAGGTACGTGTTAACTCAGACGAGGCCATCTGCTGTGGCTGTGGGGTTTCATTTTGACCTCCTTTCCACTCTTATCACAAGAGGAGCAGATGTTTGGAAGACCAAGATTCATGTGCAAACATAAAATAATGTTTTAGTGGAACGGAAAGATCTGCTGGCTGGTAGCTCAGGATGAGACGTGATAATGAGCTGACCTTGAGGACTTCAGTGTGACCCAGACTGAACAGCTGGTCAGAGGTCAGCTGGGTAGGAGGCCAGCAAGGTAAGGTCCTAGTTGCTTAGCACTGGAATTGCAGTTGGGTGAAACTTGAGGAAGGAAGCCACCAGGTTGGATCCATTTATGCAGTTCGTGCAAGCAACAAGCCTCAAGACTTGCTCTAACGTGGGGGTTACTTCTCCCTGTGGCGGTTTAAATTTAGATTCAGTAAATGGACCCACCAGGCCCATTTCAAGTGCTGAATAGCCACAGTGGCTAGTTGCTACCATACCGGGCAGCGTAGATATAGACCATCTCCAATCATCACAGCAAGTTCTAGCTGCCTCTGGTCTTGTTAATGCAAGCCTGCCATGGCTGGTTGCCAGTGAGGGGACAGGACTTCTGGGAGCCTCTGTACTCACAGGCAGCCTCTGCCCTGGGGCTGAGGAGGCCCGGCCTCCAGCTTATCAGTGCTCCTTCCACATCCCTGATCTTTCATTGGCCCATCCCAAGCCTGGAGTGATCGTTCCTTCTAAACACCCACAATCCTTCACACATACTTATGAGTTTATCATTTTGAGATGATCACTCAGAATCAAAACTACCATTACCTCTCAGCCTCTGTGAGTCCATCTTCTATCTCTTCCCTTTTTCTCCCCAACCCAGCAAAACCCCAGCTACTTGTAGTTGTGCGAACGCACCATTGAGGTCTTGCTTCTGAGCCTTTGCAAGTGCCGTTCCTTCTGACCCAGACACTCACTCCACAGGTGCTTTTTCAGTAGCTTCTGAGATATGCGCCTCCTTGTGGGTGGCTTCCTGTAGTGCACCAGCGGGTGGATTCTAGAGGTGCCTTCCCGGGGTGGCTCCCCATCATGCAGCAGGCACAGCCCTGCCCTCTCCAGGGAGATCTGTCTCTCCAGTCTGGCTCCAGAGAAGAGGGTGTTGGGTTCTCCTTTTGGGTGACCTACCTCAGCCCGGGCTGTAAAGTTGCTCCTTAGATGTACTGTTTCTGTGTTCTCTAGCTTTACTTCTCTTCAGTGCACCTATGTGACGCCGCCGTTTGTGATTGTCTTATCAGTATTCCCTATTCTGGTCATAGGGTGGTTTCTGTCTCTTAATTGGACTTGGTGAATACATAGGGACATTGCTCCCATTCTGGTCATTCATAGAGCCCAATGTGTACAGTATGTTTGATAAATGTTGGTGAATTAACTAATGAACTGCAGCTTTTTTTTTGGTGGTGTACATGGCTCAGCTGAGGATCTCCGTGGGAACCTTTCATTAGTTTTTGAGAGTTGAGTAGCCCTCAAACTGTGTGCTGGTTTCTCAGGCTGTGGAGAGCAATGAGGCATAAGGGACAGATCAGGATTCAGGATTAGAGGAATTGGCCTCTCACTGAGACTTCCCGGACTGGCTGTGTGTCCCCAGGCAAGTCAGTTGACATCTCTGGATCTCAATTTCCTCCTTTGAAATGAGGAAGTCAAAGTGCTGATCAGGTTAGGGAAAAACATCTTTCTGCTAGATCCTGAGTGTTGATGTTTTTTGCTTTCCAAGCTGATTATAGTAATGGGTAATAGGAATTAAGAATGGCAGAGTGACCAGGAGCTTGGTAGATGATAAACAGTGAGTCCCTTTAATACAAAGGCAGTTTTGTTTTTTTTTTTTTTTAATTACAGAGGTAAAATTCACATAATATAAAATTCATCATTTTAATCTTTTTAAAGTGTGTGCTTCTATAGCATTTGTACGTGATGATGATGATGTTGTGCTGCCATCATCACTACCTAGTTCCAGAGCTTTTTCATCAGCTCGAAGACACATTAGCCATTAGCAGTCACTCCTCATATTCCCTCCTCCCTTTAACCTCCACCCCTAAACCACTAAATTGCTTTCTATATCTATAACCTACTGTGGATATTTACAAAATTGAAATCGTACAATATTGTCTGATCTTCTGTATCTAGATACTTTTTTTTCCCCTTTATGCTTTACCCATAGTGTAGCATGCATTTGAATGTTATTCTATTCTGTGGCTGAATAAAATTCCAGGGTATGAATATGCCACATTTTGTGTATCCATCATTAGTTTAGAAATCAGAAAGTGTGAAACCTCTAATTTTGTTCTCCTTTCTCAAGATTATTTTGGCTATTTAAAGTCCCTCGAATTTCATATGAATTTTAGGATCAGTTTTTCCATTTCTTACAGAAAAAGACCACTGGGATTTTGACAAAGATAGTATTGAATCTCCATATTGCATGGAGAAAGGGACTGCATCTAACCAGTATTAAGTCTCCTAATTCAGGAGCTATATTTGTAAGCATTTAGGTCTTTAATTTCTTCAAGTAAATTTTTGTAGTTCTTAGTTTTTCCATCTTTCAACCCTTTGGTTAAATTTATTCCTAAGTATTTGTTCTTTTGATCCCATTGTAAGTGAAATCAACTTCACATTTCCCTGTTTGGATTATTATTGTTGGTATATACAACTGAATTTTGTGTTTTTATTTTATTATACTTGACAACTTTGCCAAATTCACTTATTAGCACTATTAGTTATTCAGTGGATTCTTTGGATTCTACATGTATGAGATCATGTCATCTGTGAATAAAGATAATTTTAATTTTTCCCTCCCAAGTTGAAAGCCTTTTTTGTTTCCTTTTCTTGCCTAATTGCTTTGGCTAGAATTCCAGCAGTGAGTTGAATAGAAGTGGTGAAAGCTGGCTCCTTAGAGTGGAAGCTCTCAGTCTTTCACCATTGAGTATGCTGTCAGCCTACGTTTTTCATATGTACCCTTTACCATGTTGAGGAAGTTTCCTGTTCCCAGTTCATTTAGTTTTTTATCATAAAGAGTTTTGGCTATTATCAAATGCCTTTTCTACGTCAATTGAGATAATTATGTGGCTAGGCAGGCTGGACGAAAGTGAGCCTTCTATGAATGTAGTGTAGTACATTGATTACTGAGCAACCCTGATTTTCCAAGAAAAGCAGGAAATCTAGATTCTAATGGGAATTCTTCCTTTTAAATGCTGACATGCCCTAAAAAAAAATTGCATGGGCTAAATCAAACTCAATTAGGAGCCAAAGTGGCTCTAGGGCTACCAGTTAGCAATCTCTGATCAAGAAACTGAAAACTCATTCTTCCTTTTGACCTAAGATTTCCATATCTAGGGAGCCATCAAGAAAAATTAATCCAAAGTGTGAGCAAAGTTTTAAATCTACACTTGAATTCCATTTCTAAATCCCAAAGCTGCAAAGGTCCTAAATACCCAACAACAGAGGTTGCTGGAAGGTGTGTTTTCCTAGGTGGGGGGTACGTTTGTAGTCCTTAGGGCGCTTTTAATGAAGACTGTGGAATGTCACCAACAGATAGAGGATACTTAATAGAACTGATTGTCACTCAATATAACCATAAATGTTGTCTACTATGAAAATACTCTTATTTTCTTATGACAAGAAACCAAGGGGACCCCCCTCCAAAGTCTCCCTACTACCTGAGCTGAGATGGTTCTATAATAGGTCATGCTCCCTCCTCTACTTTCCAGTTTGGCATCATATGCTGATGTAACTTTTCCTTTTTCTTTTTGGTACCTTTCACGTGTGATTGGGATTTAAAAAATTTTCAGCTCAGAAGCACATTTCATTATGCCATTTGCTGCTTACATGGTCCACAGGCAGCCATCCTGTCTGCACATATGGGCACTGAAACAAGACAGAAATGGAGCCTGGGGACCATGCCAAAAGACAATGACCAGGTCACTGTGAGTGGGTTCTCACTGAAGCACACAATTGCAAGACCACTCAATTCATTCAGGCTCAGGGCTAAACAATGGGGTTTACTTAGAACCAGGAGATTAGGGAAAAGGAGAGTTTTGGAGGTGACAAATGGCCAGCTACCTCACCCAGATCGTGCCCGCAGTGTCCAGAAGGCCCAAACAAAGGCCACTTGTAGGTGAGATTACAGTGCAGCAGCCAGCACAGCAATCTGAAGGCTGGGCTGGAATCTGAACCAGACAGCAACAGACTCAACAGTGATAGACTCAACAGCACTGGTGCCAGAGAACCAGAGGCGGCTGTGGCCAGCTATTTAAATGTGGGTCAAGCCAACGGTGCTCCTGGCAAGGAATGCTAGAGGAAGGGCTGGAGGCAGGTGAGTCTCTTCTGCAAAGGTCTACAGCGGTGTGGAGTCTAGAAGTCTGTGGAAGTCTGTGTAGGTCTGGTGAATTCCACAGAGGTCAGCTGCTCTAGGTGTCTTTCTGGGAGCAGAGTCCTTCTTCTTCAAAGGTGGTCCGATGAGCCCCCCTTCTCCCTTCAGAGGCTGGCTGCACACTGCTTCTAGCTGACTCTTGCTCTGCCTTATATCCCCTTCACGGTCCCCACCCTACATGCCCAATGGGACCCTTTTCAATCCTAAGCACCTGGTTGGACTAGTTAGCACCAATCAGTTTTCCATTTTTCAATCTGAATATTTAACTAATGATGTGAGGTTAAACCATTTAGCCCACACCTCACTGGTCCATTTAGTTCACACCTGATTGCTTCATTTTTGAATCCTAGAGCCAGATATAAAAGGGGGGAAAGCCCAGCAGCCTGCACTCAGATCAAGTCAGGCTCCAAGGAGCTAGGGCCAGAGCTAGCCTTGCTGGGGTGGGGAGGGGGAAGCTCAGAGTGGTGGGTTGAGTTCCAACAAAGCAGCCTTGCCCCCTGGCATGGGTGGGGGGTGGGGGTGTTGCAGGTATCCAGTTACAGAACTGCTTTGAGAAGAAACCCATTTCCTCCATAGACCATCTGTATTCTCTACAGCACTTGAGTCAAGACCACCTTGAGTGGCGTTTTTGGCAGGGACCCATACCTTCTCACGAATCCAACACTGTGAACAACAGCATTCACTGTACTGCTGCTTTAAACCGTGTTGAAGCCTTTTCACTTGCAAGCTGGTTAAAAACAAGACTTCTTGAGATTCATTTAATGGAACAGATGCTGTGCCGTGAAAATCTGATTTCCATTGCAGGTTTAGGTGCTCATAACAGTGACTTGATAAGGGGGTTGAGGGGAGAGGGAAACCCTGACGCAGTTTGAACACTGGGGACCGTCCCACTTGGACTGCCTATGATGGGGACAGAATAGGGGCTGGGGGCACAGATTCACTTTACTCTGGAGGTGCTGTCTCAGCCACGTGTTGAGAGGAGAAAACGCTACACAGCCTACATACCCTGCACTGTGCTTTGAACCCCCTCTAGCAGCCCACGCGCCCTGCTGAGACTCAGAGGACAGGAGGTGGCCCCCGTGGACAGGGCAAGCTCCCTGAAGGAGGCTGCATCTGAGCAGGGCCTCCGTGTGCTCTACAAGTCATGGCCGCCAGAACCTATGGATGGGACCTTACTTGAAAATAGGGTCTTGGCACAAGAGACAATGGTGATGGTGCACAGGTGAATTGGTGACGGGAATTTCAGGGGGACAAGAAATATACACTGCACAAAAATGAAAAATAACGTAAAATGTATATAAAATTTTTAAAAAAGGAAAATAGGGTCTTTGCAGATGCAATCAAGTTAAGGTGAGGTGCTACTGGGTTAGGACAGGCCGGAATCTAATGACTGGTATCTTGCAGGAAGGGAGATGTTTGCACTCAGAGACCCAGAGAGGGAGGCATGTGAAGATAGAGACAGATTGGCGCGGTATGTCTACAAGCAGAGGAGTGGCCAGGAATGTTGGCCACACCAGAAGCTGGGGAAGAGGCGAGCAAGGCTCCTCCCTAACTCCAGAGCCATGTGGCCTGACTGACACCTGATTTTGGATTCTGATCTCTAGAACTGCGAGAGTAAAATTCCATTGCGTTAAGGTCTCAGGCTGCACTGCTCTGTGAGGGCAGCCCCAGCAGGCTGCCTCCCACAGCAGGCATGAGGGAGACCTTGTCATGGAAGCTTCTCACCCTTCCCCACCACCCCACATCCACCTCCAAAGGGGCACCCGTTCTCTTGTTTGTCGCCAGCAGATGGCGCAGCCGGTTTACTCTCCACCCTTCTCCCCGCCCCGATCGTGAGTCAGGCTGAGGGGAGCCTGGGAGGAGCCTTGTGAGAGTCAAGAGAGGGCCAACGTTACAGGGTGATCGCTGGTGGTCCTAATTTCTTAGCCTTCCCGACAAGCCCTGAGTGTGGGACTGAGCTGCCCTACCATTGCTTGGGACTCTTTCCTTCCCAAGGTGCGGCTCCAAAGAGTTGTGTTGTATGATATAATGAGGTTTGTCGTGGAGGGCATTGCCCAGGGCCAGGAGGGCAGTGGCCCTGCTTCCAAACCCCTAGCAAGCATGAGAACGTGTGACCATTTGGGAAATGGTTGCTTGGGGTGCTCGGGTATGTGAACAACCCAACTCCCTGGCTGGAGCTCTTTGGAGGCTCTACCTGCGGCTGACCCCCTGAGAAGCACCCCCACCTGACCCACACCCTCAGATGAATTCTGCTCCCAGGGAGGCCAGGGGTCTGGGTGCTGGGCTGGCAAAGCTGCCCACCCTCCTAAGGACTGAGTCGGTGGCAGGCTTCCTCCTCCTTCCTGGCTGACCCCAGCTGCCTTGTAAATGTGGATTCCTTGAAGCATTCCTACTCATGCATTCTGAGTCTTTGTGGGGATGCAGCCTGGCTGAGGAGCATGGAAAGGTAAATGTTTCCTAGTAGAAAGAGCACAGTCCGGCCTCCCTGGTGGTGCAGTGGGTTAAGCAATGCACTGTGAAGCAAACTGCAGCCACTGCAGTATGCGTTCGATCCCCAGACAGGGAGGGAACCCACATGGTGCAGCAGACCTGCCTCACCTGCTGCTCCCCTCAGCAGTGTATTTCAGTCCATCTGCCTGTTCTGCTCCCCACTCTGTCTCTGGTGAATTCTTTCACCTCCCACGCCTCTGGCCTGTACCCTAGCTCTTGTGTGCATAAATAAATAAATCCTAAAAAAAAAAAAAAAAAAAAGAGCACAGTCATAGTCAGCCTGAAACCCAGCCCCACCTCTGCTGCTAGCTTTGTCCCACCCGCCACTGAGCTGTGGCTTCTGGGTTATAAAGGGGCCAGAATCAGTGCTTCTGACTTTTATGAGGTTGTGTGAACTGACCAAGATGAGCCACATAAAGGCCTTTGTCCACATTTGGGCATATAGCAGGGAAGCCTCCAGTATTTGGGGTTTTGTTTGTTGGGTTTGTGTGTGTGTGTGTGAGATAAAATACATACAAAATGAAGATTACCATTTTAATAAACTCTTCATCTTGAAAAACTGAAATTCTGTCCCATAAACACTAATCCCCCAGCTCCCCCCATCCCTAGCAACCATCATTCTACTTTCCATTTCCAAGAATTTGGTGATTCTAGGTCTCATATAAGTGGAATCAGTCTCTCCTTTTGTGACTGGCTCACTTCACTTCTGCATGATGCCACATTGTACCATTTCAGAATCTGCTTCCTTTTTAAGGCTGAATAATGTTCCAGTGTAGGCACTGGCCACATTTTGTTCACCATTCATCTATCAGCAGACACATGGGTTGCTTCCACCTCTTAGTCACTGCTATTAATGCCGCTATGATATTTTTTGATAGAATCTCAGCAGCGGGATTGCTGGGTCCTATAACAATTCTATTTTTAATTTTGGAGCAACTGCCAAACTGCTTTGCACAGTGGCTACACCAGCTTACATCCCACCCGCAGTGAAGCAGGCTTCCAGTTTCTCCACCTCCTGGCCAACACTTGTTATCTTCTGGCTGTTTTGATTGCAGCCATCTTAACGGCTATGGGGGTGGTTCCGGGTATTTGAGGGACCCCGCATTTGATGCAAGCCCTCCTCTGGAGGGGACCGGAAGCACCACTGAAGCACATCTTCCCGGGGTGCACAGTTGTTGAATGAAGAAGCCAGACCCCAAAGATGCATCCCAGAGGCTCCCATTCATAAGAAACTCAAAAAGGAGCAAAATTAGTCCACAGCAGAAGGACTGAGAAAAGTGGCTGCTGGGTCATTGTTGGAAGGGAGCAGAGGAAACTTTCTAGAGTCCAAAATGTTCTATGTCTTGGTCAGAGCAATTGTCTATGTATGTGTCAGTTAAGTTCATCGAAGTGTGGCTGCACAATTTGTACACTTTGAACAATAAAAAGATAAAAAGAAACTAATGTATTTCTCCAGGCAGACTTTTCCCAAACTAAAACCAATGCCCCATTATGAAGTGTCAGCTCCGCACAGGCCTCCTTCAGGAATTTGGCTGCCACTGTGGTGGCACGTCTGCTCCCGGACAGAGAACTCCATGGGGAGGTCTCACTGGCTTTCCAGCGCCTCTTTCTTAAGGGCCCCCTTGTTCCACCCACTGCCATAGAACAAGCCTACTCTCTGGCACTAATAATGTTGGCTTGTGCTTGCAACACAAGTTCTAAACCCAGAGCTGGGAGAATTGAATCAGATTTGCAACTGATTAATCCTGCAGCCGTCCAGCTGAGCTGAGAAGCCAGGGAAGGTGGGTTTGCAAAACAGAACCACCTACGCCTGTCACTCTTCTTCCTAAAAATGTCCAATGCTCAAACATCTCCACCACCCCCCCAAAAAAAGACAAAGTATCTTTTCACCTAAAAACCCCCGGCACTAATGATCCTTAAAATCATGCATACGTAATATTTATGTAACTCTACTCAATGACACATTAGCACTGCAGAGATGCCTGGTGCATTTGGGGGCAGAGAAGGTGAGTATGTGAATGCTAAGTGGGGAGGAGGAAGAAGAAGCAATGCAGAACTGATGTGCTTGGTCTCGCTACAGCATAGAAGTTCACAGAGAAATGAGGGAAACAGTGACAGCTCGGCGTCACTGTGCCTGGGCCCTTCTTCCGTGCCAAGAGGACTTTCACTGCCTCCTAGGTGGCAACACCAGGCCAGCAGAGAGGTAGATGTTGGCTCAGAAAAGAGACAAGCTTTCAAGTGATTATAAACGTGATCTTGATGAGCCTCCCATCCCCAGAAGTTCACAAGTGGAGACTACGCAACCACTGGCAAGAAATACTGTGAAACAGGCAGAGGATGGGGTAGAGACTGCTAGAAGGAAGGCCTCTGGGAGGTCCTCAGAGGCTAGGAATCTTGTGCCTACTTCCCTTTGCATCTGTTTCCACTGAGGGGGTGATAGACTATGTGGGGTCTTAGACAGCAACCCCAGGACAACCACAAAGCAAAGAACACCAGCTGCTGCTGTTTGTGGCACTGTTCCTGGGTCCAGGCATCGTAGGGCTAGCTGCCCTCCACCTTCATCAGTATAGGGGATCCCCAAGAGCTGTGCTCAGGAATGTGGTCTGGGTGCAGTTCCTGACTTGGAGGGGTGGGGTGTCAGAGTCAGACACAGAACAAGGATTCAAGGGCAAGTGTTTGATTTGGGAGGGACTGCTGGGAAGTGGGCAAGCAAAGGAAGCAGTGAGGGTGTTACCAAGGTCATTACCGCTGGGTCCCTGCTGTGGAGCATGTCCAAGCATTTGCCCCGGTGAGCAGGGAGCTGTGTGTTCATCTTCCAACTCTACACCCCTGTTGGCCGAGAATTGCTTCTGGAGTATCTCTGCAGACCCCCACATGATTTAGCCTGCTTGTAGCTAGAAAAATCCCCGAGACACAGTCACAAGTGTCCCCAGCTTTGACATGAAGAGACAGTCTTGGGGGGAGGGGCAGGGGCGGAGAGGTCAGTGTTGACAACATCCTCTAGGGCCACTTAGTGGTGTGTGATCCCAGGCGGCGACTCTGCCTCTGTGTGTGCGTGCTCAGAGGCCGCCTGTCTGAGTTCCGAGAAGAGGCTTGTCAAACAGAGGACTCCAAGGGCTCGGTGAGGGAGGACCTCTTCACAGAGGAAGAAGCTGAAGTCAGAGCGGTCTTATTGCAAGTGCCCTGCACAGAGCAGGCGGCACAGAGATGGGCCCACGGGACCTGGACTCCATGCTCACAGGTCTCCCGCCAGGTGTTCACCTGGGGCTGGACAAAGGCAGCTGCTGGCACGCAGGAGCACCTCTCTCACCCCCTCACATCAAGCAGGTGACCCCAGACAGTGACGGTAGCACTGGCCTCCACCCTTGGGGAAGCCTCTTGGGTCTCTCCAGCGGCCCTCTTCCCTGCTGTGCAGAGCCAGTGCTGGGCTGCACCCACGGAGCACTGCTGGCTGTCGGCCGCTCTGGTGTGGGCCTGGTGGCACCCAGCAGGCAGGAGGCCAGAGAGGAAGAAGCCTCCGGCATCCCGCTCCTACCCCCAGCTTGATGAGCACCTCACCCACCTGACATTGAGACCCCTTGTGCCACATCCCCACCTGTTTCAGTGGCGGGCTGCTGTGTCCTCCTGTCTGGCTGGACCTTGCCCAAAATGCTCGAAGCCAGCCCCCAAGAATAGCTTGTCACTTGGCATGGACAAGGCCCAGGCCTCCTGCAGAGTGGCATATTCACTCACACTTTTGTTCATTCGTTCACTGCTTTGCTCGACAATCTTTTTTCAGCCTGTGCTGGGCCCAGGACTTGGGGCCCCAGCTGTGCATTTCCTGGGCCCCCCACCAACATGCAACATGGGTGCACAGGCCACGTAAGTCCTCCGTACCACTGGCCTGAGATGAGTGAGGGGAGGGTGCGACTAAGCAGCGTTGTTGGCACAGGGAAAAAGCCATAGAAAATGCTTCTTCACCCAGTGTCCAGTCCATCATAAGCCCTCAAGGAATGTTACCTAGTGATGTGGTTTTCTTTATTCACGCGCAGGGAGGCCAAGGTCATCTGCCACATGCATTGTTGTGGATGGGTGCAGTGGTCATGATACATGAGAACAAAGCTTTGAGGGGTGGGACCCAGATCAGGGACACTTTGGTGGCGGTAATTGTGAGCCTTACCCAAGACCGAGAAAGAAGGAAGTGCCCTCTACTTCCCTACGGTCCCGTCAACCACTTGAACAGTCACCATCCCTGTGGCATTCATATCATGTGCCAGGAGCCGCTCACTGAATCCTCCCATTCCTTCTAAGATGCCTCTTGTTTTACAGGTAGAAAACAGAGACCCAGACACATTTATCGACTTTCCCAAGCTTGCACAACCAGTAAGTGGTACAATCCAACCAGTAAGTTGGGATTTACGAGGACCCCGGGTCCTCTGCCTGTTTGCAAAGAATGGCCCCCAGAACGCCCACCTCTGCTGTGACAGATTCCACGCCTCCCCAGACCTCTGCCAGTGGCACCCTCTTGAACTGCAGGCTACGTCAGTACATGACTCACTTCCTGCCTGCAAGGAGAAGATGGTCCAGGGAAGGTTAATGCCCTGGTCAAACCACAGACCGCTCCAGTCCATCTTCTCCCAGATCTCCTTCTGTGGGGCCTCATGACCTGCCTTCCCATGAACCCACTCCTCAGGAGGCCCCGAGTTCATACCTGCAGTCAAGTTGTCCCATCTTAGGTTGCTGTTTCCTGGTGATGTCATGAGAACGATCAGATGAATCTGAAGCTCCCCCTGGGAGATGATGACGCCCAGCACCTCGGGGATCAGCCGCCTCCCCAGCTGGAGAGCTAGGTCTTTGCATAAAGTAGGCATTTGGCAAATGCCTGCCATTTATTGACTAAGCAAGGGAGGAATGTAAGCTTTACCTATGACCTGGGTCTTTCCTGACAGGTTAGCAAGGCATGTCTTAGCCACACAGGTTAGTCACAACTGCCTTCTGAGATAAGGAGAGGTTATATTACAAGGTAATGTCAGGTGGCTCAAGCTCTGTGTGTGTGCGCGTGAGACTCATGCATGAGTCTTAGATTATTTCTGGAAGCAGGGACCATTTCTGGGACTAACACTGGGTTAATCCCAGCTCTCATACTTCAACAGGTGACTTTTCTTTTTTTTTTTTTTTGAAGATTTATTTATTTATGCATACAAGAATTGGAGTACAGGTCAGAGGTGTGGTGGGTGAGAGGATTCACTAGAGACAGAGTAGGGAACAGAGCAGGCAGACTGACTGAAATACACTGCTGAGGGCGAGCAGGAAAGGTCTGCTGTGCCATGTGGGTCCCTCCCCGGCCCATGGCAGGAATTGAACTCTTTCTGCAGTGGCTGCGGTTTGCTTCATAGTGCGTTGCTTAACCCACTGCACCACCAGGGAGGCCCCCAACAGGTGACTTTTCTTCTTTGAACCACTGTTTCTCCATCTGACTTCTTAGGGGTGTTGGGGGCATACATGAGGTGCATAATGCAGTGAACCTCTTCATGCTAGCCCATATCCCGCTGGGGTCCTTTAATCAGTTCTGTGCACCCAGGCCCCAACTATAAGAGTTAATCTCTTCGCATTCATCCCCAGAGGGAAATTCTAAAGTTTATGCTTCTCCACCCCTACCCTCAATGGTCCTCAACTAATAACTGACAAGTGCTAAAGTCTGAAAGTTCAGTTCCTGAGCCTGGGAGGAACTTTCTGTGAGATGGAATTTATACCCCTGAGCTCCTTATAGACCTACAGTGTCAGACTGATGCTGGGGCTTCTGGAAAAACCACTCACACACAAATACTTGTGTGTATTTGGAAGCAGGGCCTGCTTCCAAAAATAGTCTAAGACTCATGCATGAAAATCTCTCTCTCTCTCTCTCTCTCTCTCTCTCTCTTACACACACACACACACACACACACACACACACGTGGAGCTTGAGCCCACCTGACATTACCTTGTAATATAACCTTTCCTTATCGCAGAAAGCATTTGAGGCTAATAGGCTATAATGTTTACTTGTTGCTCTTAAGGAAAGGCTGTGCACCCGTTCCCAAGAGCACACTGCATGTTTTTAACAAAGAAGAACAGATCACCTCAGCGAAGTCCCCATTTAGAGCTTTTTTTTTTTTTTTCCCAGAAATCAAGCTTACCTGCTCTTAGCAGTTGCTAGCATGATAGCGTTCCTTGTCCCTTAGTACTCCAAATAAGGTAAAAGAAAACCAGGATTAGATGTTGAGCAAGAGCCTGCTCATTGCCTCCCAATAACCAACCTCTTCTTTCAAAGGTGACAAGATAAGGAGCTGAAGACTATATTTCTCACTTCCCTGGCAAAGAAGGATGGGTAATGAGATATAGGCAGAAGTTGTGGGCTGGACTTCCAGCTGTATCCCTTTATCTCCTTCCTTCTTCCTAATTGGAATGTATGCATGATGGCTGGCGTTTAAGCAGCCACTTTGCAACTTTGAGGATGAAGTTCAATTCTAAGTATGACAGAGCAGAAAGACAGAAGGATTGTATACTTGTGATAGGTCTAGAATTAACTATGTTTCTCCTCAGGAGTCTCTGACTTCTTTGACCTGAAAAAGTCACCTCTACTTTATACAAGTCATTATTTTGTATACAGTTCAGTCTCTGCTAGCTGCACTCGTATGTAATTCCTGACTAACATAGATGTCACATCACAGGTCTACAGTTTTGGTCCTAGGTAAAACAAGATCCTTTCTTCCCACACTCTCCCTCGACAGGGCCACCTGGTCCTGTTCACGAATACTGCAAGGAGTAGGTGTCTCCTTTACATCCTGAGGAAGCCACCACCGTGCCAGGGCCCAGCTTACTGAAGACTATTGGCACAAGACCAGAGTGAGGAGGAATAACATCTGGGCAGTTCCTGGGGCTGCACAAAATAGGGAAAAGAGTGAAAACCTGAGTCACAGCCCTCCTTCTGTGGTCCTACATCTAACAAATGACAATAACTAATAATCAAAGTGACAAAGTAGCAATTTCATAACAGTGGGAGTGCTTGGAGGGGGGTACTAGAAATAACCAATGATCACATGCAGCGAAGCAGATAAAGAAATTGGTCTGCATTCACTTGTAGACTACTACACAGCACTGTAAATAGATCATCTGCTGCTGCATACAGTAACAGAGAGAGTCCCAGGCACAGGGTTGAACAGAAGTCAGGTGCAAGAGTATTTACTGATGGTTACATTTGAACATAAAATTCAAAATCAGGCAAAACTAGTCTGTGAGTTAGAAGTAAGGTCAGCTGTCTTTTGGGAAAGGCAGCAGATGGGGTGAAAGAGGCTGCCGACAAGGTTTCTTATCTGGGCTGTAACCATACAAATGTTTCTGCTTTGTAACAGTATAATTAGAAACCGCATTCACTTCGCTGAGTCTCGAACTTCGATAAAATTTGCATTAAAGAGAATGAGTGGAGGTGGCACCCACAGGAGGGAGGGGTTCCTGTCTGTGGCAGCTCACAGAACGAAGTAGCTGGCAGGACTCAGCACAGGGCGGGGCCTCAAAACGTGGTATTCTGATCTGTGGAAAGGGCTGGCTGCTCCCTGGCATTTGGGTCAGCTTTGAAAAGAGGGTTGGACTCAAAAGACTGTTCATTGTTATGGGAATTTGAGGTTCAGGCAGGTGTGGGATGGTGGGGAGCATGTATGCAATCTGCCTAACCAGGCCATAGAAATCGCGTCAGAAACCACGTCAGAAGACTCTAGCCATCCACTTGAGAGGCTTGTCTTGTGTGCGTCACAAGGAAGGAGTGGAGGAGGAGCAAGAGAAAAACGATGAGAAAGAGACGGGGGAGGAGAGAGAAATTGAATTGTCGATTCAATATCTTAGCTTAGGTTCCCCCCAAAGTCTCATATTGGGGGGTGGTCCCAGAAAGCCCTGGAGATGCTGGAAGACAAGAAAGGGATAACAGGGGCCATTGCAGGGGGCATTGATGAGCAGGTGACCAGTGGGGGTGGAGGGAGGGGACCTCCAGCAGACCCTGTAGAAAGTGTCTCAGGGGGCTCCCTGGTGGCCCAGCAGGTTGAGCTGAGCGCTGCACTATGAAGCATCCGCAGCACAGCAGCATGAGTTCGATCCCCAGCCAGGGAGGCGACCCACATGGCGCAGCAGACCACTCCTGCCTCGCCCGCTGCTCCCCTCAGCAGTGTGTTTCAGTCAATCTGCCTGTTCTGCTCCCCACTGTCTCTGGTGAGACCTCTCACCTCCCACAACTCTGGCCTGTACCCTAGCTCTTGCATGCATAAATAAATCTTAAAAAAAAAAAAGTGTCTCAGGCACAGCACCTCAACACCAAGGAAGCATTCAGCAACTCCCATCCCTCACTGGCTGAGGGCTACCCTGGGGTGCTAAATCTCTGATGCTTCTGACCTGCTGTAGGGTCAGAGAAAAGTTATCAGGCTTTTCCGCCCTCCTGCCTTTGGTGTCGAACGTGGACACCTCCGGTGCTGCACGCAGGCCTAAGTGGGCATGCGCAAGTGGGCGCACCTGGGCTCAGACACGGGCATATGAGGGCGGCGTCAGGAGAACGTCAGCAGAATGAGCGCAGCAGAGCAGCAGCAGTAGAAGCAGAGATGAGAGGCTAGAGAGTCCAGAGAGTGACGATGTGTCACTCTCACAGGCCTCCTGGCCCCCCCGGCACCCCTGCCTGCCATGTACCGGGTCACATCTGATATAATGGCGCAATAAAAGTCTGTTAAAAGCCACCGAGGGCTCCAGGACTCCTCCTTTACCCCATCTGCTCGAATCGTCGAGAACTTGCTCTGTGCCCTTCCTGGCACCACACCTGCCTTCCACACATTTGGATTCTGCCATCGAGTACTGCAGGTGACCTCTGGGCAGGCCAAAGGGATACGGGCAAGGACCAGGTCACAGAAAAGCAGGCCATGACTGACTCAGGTCCCCGCTAACGTCACTGGCCATTCTGTCTCCCAGCCCGGCTCATATTTCCTATGAAAACAAGATGCCCCCATTCCCCTTCAGCTCCTCACAGCCCCATGAAAAGAGAATGCTCTTGCTGTTCCAGGCAGTCACAGGAGTGACTTGAGGTCCAGATGTGGTCCCTATCCTATGGTGAAGCAGTTACAGAGGCCTAAGGGTGTTACCAGCTCATGGAGGCCCTGGGTCATGTGCTCAGTGATGAAAGTGATTGTGGTGCCAGGAAGGGCCCAGAGCATGTTCTCGATGATCCCGAGCAGACTGGATAAAGGAGGAGTCCCGGAGCCCTTGGTGGGAGCCCTTTTATTATCAGAGATGACCAGGTACACGGCAGGCAGGGAGGCCGGGGGGCGGGGGGGGGGGGCAGGAGGCTGGCAGGCCTCCCAGCCCCCAGCACATCTCACTCTCTCGGTTGCTTTGCTGCTGCTTCTCTTGTTCTCCTATTCTTCTCTCTGCCTCTGTCTCTCCCCTGCTCTGCTGCTCTATGTTCTGCTCTGCTGGCATCCTTGTGATGCCGTCTTTATACGCCCCTGTCTAAGCCCAGGTGCGCCCACTTGCGCATGCCCACTTAGGCCTGTGTGCAGAACCGCAGGTGTCCATCATTGCATCAATGGCAGGAGGGCAGAAATACCTGATATTTTTCTCCGACCCTACAGTGATGAAAGGGGATGGATCCAACTCCCTCAGATAGTACTGAAACAGGTGCAGGGGTGCAGGCACAGAAGTTCCCAGAGCATCCTTGGGTACACTGTCAGCCAAGTGAGCAAAAATGCAAGTGCCCCTCTGTCCCATGTCGCAGAGGAGACCCGGGCTCCCTGAGTGTGGCTTGCTCCCAGCCACACAGCTAGTCAACAGGAACCAGAGTTCAGACTCAGGTATGTCAAATTCCAAAGCCCACACCTAAAAAATATTTGGAATGTGTGTGTGTGTGTCTGTGTGTGTGTGAGTATAAAAGTGCTTCATAAATACTTTCCTTGTTATTTTTTTTTAAATGTTACCAAATCTTCCTCTAACATTCCCGAATCCTAAGTCTAGATCATTTTTTCCAGGACACATAGTTGCCCATATAACACCTTTGAGAGAATAAGAAAAAGTCTGCCCCTCTGCACAGACTTAGCTCTACAGGCACCCAATCTGGAGAATGCAGCATGGTCTGGGCAAACACATGTTCCCTGGGTTGGGAAATTGTACGGGGCACAACCTGGCCAACTGTATACGCAAAGGCCCTGCATCTCCTCCCCTTGCAGCCACTGGCGTTCTGGAATGTGCCCTTGATCCTTTACCACTCACACACTTACCGCTGTTTCAGTTCATTAAAAAAATAGGGTTGTTTTAGGTTCTTAAATACATAAGTTGCATCATGTTTACAGATCAGGCTGTGACTTGCCTTTTTTCATCCCAATGCCTCTTTCTGTGACGGCCACCTAGATCCAGCCCATTCCTGTCTGTGACTGCCATGCAGCTTTCCTCTTTAATTATTCTCCTTTTGAGAAAAATTTGTATTGCTACCACCTCTCCATATTATGTGCAATGCTGAGGGGAAAAGCTACATGCATACATTTCACACCTGAGCAAATAGTCCTCCAGAAACACTCCTCTTGGTGGGACTCTTACATCAAAGGGAAAGTACATGTGACAATTCATAAGTTGATTGATTTCACCTGCCCAAACCATTGCACTGATTTATACTCTCACACCCCGGGCTCTTGTTCTACATCCTTTAGCAATAGCAGGTGTCTGATTTTAAATCCTCGCAAACCTGATAGGTAGAGCAGCGGCTTCTCATTTTGTTTCCTGCCTGCATTTTTGATCCAGGATTATGTGGATCACAGCTGGTAGCACGTCTGCCTGTTGCCTCTTTGTGTCCTTTTCCAAGTTGCTATTTTTTTTTTTCTGATTCATTTGTAGGTCTTTTAACACCACAGAGTTTAACCCTTTGTCTTTCATGTTTTATAGGTTGCAAATATTATCTCAGCTGATCATTTTTCTTTCGACCCCAGTGGATGGGGATTTCTATGTTTGTTCCTTTATGTATTTGGTATTTGGGGGCCTTTCGTGTTCATGGGAGCTGATCTGTTGTTCTTTTCCTTTGTCATTTCTACTTTCGGTTGTTAGGAATTCTCCACCCATGAGCTCCATTTCTTTTTTTTTTTTAATATTTATTTATGCATGCATGCAAGCACTGAGGTACAGGTCAGAGGTGTGTGTGGGGGGGTGAGAGGATTCACTAGAGACAGAGTGGGGAGCAGAAGAGGCAGATCCACCAAAGTACACTACTAAGGGGAGCATTGGGGTAGGCAGGAAAGGTCTGCTGCACCATGTGGGTCCCCTCCCTGGCCAGAGGCAGGGATCAAACTCGTGCTGCAGTGACTGCGGTTTGCTTCATAGTGCATTGCTCAACCCATTGCGCCACCAGGGAGGCCCCTGAGCTCCATTTCTTGACCTCCTTCTTCATTCCCTCTAGATATGACTCTCCTCTGACCTTTCATGTGAAGGCAGGTGGCTGCCCTCCTCTCCTGTCCCCCACATGCCTACGAGACATCCTGGAGCCTCCCCTCCTCTGTCCTTACCCACTCCCCTGACAGTCCTGAGGCCTTCTTGCTCCCTTTCCTCGCTGAGCACAGGTCTGGAGCCTGGTTTGACAGCAAAGCCCTTCTTAAGTGTGAGCAACACACCTGTTATCACCTCCCCTGGGGCATGCCAGGGCATAAGCCTGGCCCCGGCCCTGGGGTCAACATCCAAGCTCGTTATTCATCCAGTTAGTCATCTTTGGCATTCTTCGGCTATCCCCCAAGCCTGCTTTTATGGGTGCCTTCTTCTTGCCTTCTCTGACCAAACTCCTTCAAGTTCAGTCGTGTGGCTTGAGTGCCTCCTAGCTCCTGCCTGTCCTGCCCGCTGCCCAGTTCCGAGCCTCCGGCAACACCTTGTCAGATGCCTTCATAGCCCTCACGGGCCAGGAGCCCAGGGGAACACGGGGTGTCAGCTCCCACAACAGCCTCTGCTATTCTCTCATAAATGAACGGGCTGGTAGGAGACTGCTCTCCTTGCCTCCTGGCCAGCAGGGAAGTAGGGGGCCTGAGCAGTCTTGAAAATGTCTCCACAGAGGGAGCTGCTGCAGGGAAAACAGGGTCACGGTCAACAAATGCCATCCAGCCCAATCGGCTTCCTGGGCAGGAAACCAGGGGGGCCTGTTCCGCCCGAGGCCCAGGTCCTGGGGCGCCAGCCCTGGCAACCTCCTTGTTATTCCTGGCTCCCGGGACCGGGGCTCTCAGGGTGCCCATGCCAGGGTGGCCTGCATGGCCGGGAGCAGATGTTTCCCTCTGTGCCCTTTATGGGCTCAGGAAGACCCCACCCTGCAGGTGGCAGGAAGGGGGCCCCTGTGGCTGGAGCAGGTCTGCTCCTAACTTTCCATTCCTGTTTCCACTGGCAAAGGGCTCCAGCTACCATGATGGGCAAGTCCATTCTCAGGTGAACTGGCCATTATTCAGGTCAGCAAACACTTACTGAATACCTGATACATTCCTTGATTCACTTGGGGGGAGATTTGGTTGACTGCCTACTATGTGCTAGGCACTCGTCTACACTGTGGGGATGCAGCCTTGAGCAAAGGTGTCAGTTTAGGTTGGGAAGTCAGCAACGAGGAGTTAGAAACACATGGGGTGGGGCCTCCCTGGTGGCGCAGTGGGTTAAGCAACGCACTATGAAGCAAACCGCAGTCACTGCAGCATGAGTTCGATCCCTGCTGCCGGCCAGGGCGGGGACCCACATGG
>JAGFMF010011456.1:420230-498896 GCA_019455555.1 Galemys pyrenaicus
CTTCCGTTGATCTGACTGTTCTGCTCTCCGCTCTCTGTGGTGAATCCTCTCACCCCCCCCTTACCTCTGGCCTGTACCCCAGTGCTTGTATGCATAAATAAATAAATCTTTAAAAAAAAAAAAAAGAAACACATGGGGTGTGTTGAGGAACTAGTAATGAGCAGAAAAGTAGAGCCGACAGGGGCATCCGCAAAGACAGAGGCAGGGAGCTGGGGGCCCCTGCCCTAGCAGTAGGTGCCCATTGTGGGGTTCCTGAAGGTGCTGCAGGTGGAGCACCAGACCAGAGGCTGACCACACTCTTTACAATAGCTTCTCTCTGTGAGGCTGATCGGGCAGCATGTCTCCCTGGCTGCCCAGCAAGATGGATACAGTTGACAGCCTAAAAGGGAGTCGGGGGACAGACAATACACCAAGTGGCAACTGCATTTCCTGTCCAGCACAGAGTCCCACAGTGTTGAAGGAAGGAGGTATGCCCCTTCTGCCCTCACTGTCCTCCTGCTGCTAAGGACAAGGACGTGGTGGCAAGCCATCTTGAACTACCCTAGGTGTGGCAGAGTACAAGAGGGTCCCGAGTGACTGTTAGAGCCGTCACCCCGTTAGCCCTGCGACACCCACCTCCAGGACGTTTGCAGGAGAAATGGATTTCCACTGGCTAAAACCACAATTGTGAAATGCAGCAAAGCCTCTGTCCTAAATACAGAATGCCATTCTTTATGTCCACAACAGTTTTTGGTCCGACAAATAGTTGGTTGGAGGAAGATTTAGTCAACCTACATGCCCAGCATATAGCACAGAAGTGTAACTGGGAGAATAGGGGGATGTAGCAAGGAAGAGGAATTCTGCGGGGCACCCAATGACTTTTTATTGATGACAAAATATATATAATATAAAATTTACCATTTAATTAATTTTAAGTAACTTTAAGTAATTCACATTGTTGTGTAACAATCATCACATTGTCTCCAGAATTTTTCATCTTCCCAAACTAATACTCTCGTATCCCACTTTCTCTATGACTTTGACAACTCTGGGCACCTCGGCTAAGTGGAATCACATTTTTGTGTAGTTCCTTTTGTGGACTGTCCTTTTGTGTTTGACTTTGTTTACTTAGCATAATGTTCTCAAGGTTCACCCTGTTGTAGCCTGTGTCAAAATTTGCTTCCTTTTTAAGGCTGAATAATATTCCAGATATAATTCCAATAATACTGTATGAGTAGACCACATCTTGTTTATCCATCTACCTGGTTATGTTGCTTCCACCTTTTGGCTACTATGAATTATGCTGGTAAGAACATGGGCATACAAATTGTTGGATCATGTGTTAATTCTACACGATGACTTTTTAGCTAGTTAATATTGCATGTCAGCATGATGACTATAAGGTTACATTGAAAAGACACCAGTGCTAGGGAGGTACTGTGAGAACAAGGCTATTAAAACTGTAGAGAAGGTGGTCAAGGGTAGTTTCTTTGCAATGAACCAGCCGGTACAGGCCCTCTCCATCCCTACCTGGTCCTGCCCCCAAATTTGCTCCTCACATTAACCTCAGCTACTTTGGGCTTTAGCCCACTTCCCTGGTTCCAGCAGGTTACAAGAACGGGCTAGGGTCTTTATTCAGCTTTGCCATCCAGTGTGACACTCAGTGCACAAGGATGATGTCATCTGACACCCAGTGACTGAAATAACATCCACAGCCATACCGTCACTGAGCTGGGCTCCCCTCTACCCATCACAGGCATTTGTGGGGTTGTCGCTGATAAATGTCCACAGATGATTTGCTTCACCTCCTGACTTGGGAACATAAACCCCCAGAGGGCATGTGTATGGGTGTTTTCCCAGAGGGGTCATGACCTTCCTCCTGTTTTTAAGTTTGATCAATCAAAAGAAACCCCCAAGCAGAAGCCAAATGGCTCTCCGTCCACCTGACTCACTTACCTCCTTGTTTCTGCTCATGCTGGTTTCTTTCCCTGGAGCCCCCAGCTCCTCTTTACATAGCACTTTCAGATCTTATTTAGCTTTCCGGGTGCCTCCTCCCTGAATGTGCCTGGGTTGACGCTTCCTAACTGGGAGGAGCCCCATGGCACTGCCGAAGCGTGTATTCCATTCTGCTATCTGTCTTAAGGCATACACTAGCCTTTCCAGGAGAGCTTCCTCCAGTAGCCTCAAGGTCCCTGTGACCTGACTGAGGGTTGAAAATGCAAATTCCCAGGCCTCACGTCAGCCCTCTTAACTCAAAAATTCTGGGGGTGGAGTCAGCAATCTGTCATACTGGAATAGATAGTTTTAGCCCTAACCTCAGTAGGCTACCAGGAGAACTGAATGAATAGAAATGGATTCTAGGAGGTGTTTCCAGGCCACCTACTTCCTTCTTTTCTTTTTTTAAAATGAGGTATAATTTACAACAAAGTGCGTAGACTTAGGTGTGCAACTTGATGCCTTTTACAAATATGGACACTGCTGTAATCATACCTTAGATAGAGATAGAATGCTTTTCTGGTACTGCAGAAGGCTCCCTTATGACTCCTTCCAGTCAATAACTACTCCCTTCCAAGGAAATCACTACCCTGATTCTATCACCTTTGAATAGCTGTGACCGTTTTTGAACTTCCAGTAAATAGAATCATGCTGTATATGCTCATTATGTGTCTACATTCTCTTGTCCAACTTTGTGAGATTTGTCTATGTTGTTGTACGTGGAAGAGTTTGGTCTTTTACTTTGCTGTGTAATACTCCACAGCATGAACACAGCATATAAGTGAGGCAGCTGTTGGAGGACATTTGTTTCCAGTTAGTCTAAAATGTAATAACATTTTTGCATAGACATAAATACTTCTCTTGGGTGTCTGATCCCTGCTCCTGTGATCGTGAAGGCTAGGAATTTTCCTCTGTAACTCTGTGGCCTACTTTGAAGCATTTACTTGGAACCCAAGTCCCAACAGGGCCAGGTTCCTTCTCGTGGAGGGAGTTGTTCTTTAGCTCAGCCTGGAGTGGGTCAGTCTTATCCTCAGGAGCCAAGGCATGCCAGAGCCCTGGGTGCTATACCCAGAAGACCAGAAGTATGTGGTTTTGCCAGTCTGACCAAGGCTGATATCTTCCTTTTGGTTTGTAGGTGCCAAGAAACGTGCACACACAGCAGCACTGTAAGAGGCGCTTTAACCCACGGTGGTGTGATGCACATGCCAGTGTGGTTTTCAGACACAGGGAAGGCTGCTAAGACGTCACGCTGCCAGCTGAGTTTCAAGCAGGGGTGCAGGCGCATGTGTGAAGCAGACGGAGTTATCTGCATGCCAGCAGAAGGGTCACCCTGGATGTCAGCGGACCCAGAGCACAGAGACTAGGCTGAGATGGAACTGCAAGCCGCAGGCAACTCTCCAGAGTCTGGATGGTAAACAACTTAGTCACCCCAGCTCAGACACCCTCTTCTGGATCCAGTTGTCTTAGCTCCTCCACACAGACCAGAGGGATTCCAGTTCTCAGGAATCCAGGATGAGGGGCAGGCTGAGAAGATGGGTGAGTGGCACCAGGGCCCTTCCCCTACTGACTCACAAGAAGGGAATGAAATGGGGCGTAGGTTGCCGCGCAGAGAGCTGGCCTCACCCTCTTGGGGCCTCACCTGGCTCTGAGGTGAGTTCACCTGCCAAACCCTGGCAAGACTTAAAGTCCCTTCCCTCTCCACCTGAGGAGGGCAGAGAGAATCTGTGAGAGCGGGCAGGAATTAGGCTAACCCTCAAACAGGACTCCCCAGCCCCAGTTTGAGCTGGGAGGCATCTCTCAAAGGAAATTGCGAAATCTTCCTAGGGACTCACTTGAGTTTTGGTCTGGGGCCAACACGGCCTATCTTTCTGGCTCCGAGAATGTTTTCAAGTGGTAGACATTCCTTCCTCGACATTGCTCAGTGAACACTAAACTCCTTGCCTCCTTACCCCCTCCCATAGGATGTCTGCTCAGATAGCACACGCAGAGCTTTCGGATCAGAAAGGAAATGATTGGCAGCAAAGAGGGCAAAGTGCTGATTTCCTTCATATACAAATAATAGTAACAGTTGTTGAGTGCTTAGGATGTGCAGGGTACGGTCTGAGCACTCCACAGCGCTAAGCCCCATATGCCTCACATCAACCATCAACCCCTTTCACAAGGAGGAAAGTGAGGCACACAGAGGGTGAGTAGCCCAGCCAAGGGGCACAGCCAGCAAGCAGCAGATCCCAAAGGCCCTGATCCAGGCTGTGCCAGCAGGTACTCAGTGCTTTCCCGTGCTGCTCCTCTTCTCTACAAGCATTAACTCATGTAACCCTCACGGCCACCACAAACTGACATGAAAAACTCCCTGGCAGACCAAGAGAAATGGACAAAGGACAGAATTACAGGGTGGGAAATGGATATATTGGTGATCAAAGAAAGTAATGAGAGCCTCTGAGGATGCCTTGAATTGGCAAATGATTTGATGATTTATCATAATTCTGACCTTGCCAGGGAACCACAGGGCAGTTACCCTGCCTCTGGTGGGCGTGTCCACCGCTACAACCTTTCTGGAATGCTGGAACGCCACTTGGCAGGACCTACCAAATGCCTGCGGGAGTCAGCAATCCTTCCTCCTCAGAATCCTCCAGAAAAGGTCAGAGGGGAGGCAGAGATGAGCACATAAAGCTGTTCACCACTGTCTGCTGTACAGTGGTAGAAAGGCAGAGAAACACACAAATTCCAAAAAAGGGGTCTCACTAAAGAAATCATGGAGAGATCACCAAGTTGATATTTTTGGAAAATTTTTCAAACAGGAAAGGTGCTGATGATAGTATGTTGCACAAAAAAGGTAGGATACAGAACTTCAAATTTTGGACAAGAGGGTTACGTGATCGCCCACGAGCCCTACAACAGGCCCTACCCAGAAGACGTGCTGGGTCATGGGTCGGGACTTGCATATGCCTTGTAAACAGTGGTCTGTGCAAGTGTTCATTTTAAATGTTCAATTCCGAAATCATTTCAAACCTATGGAAAATTTACAAGAGGAAGAAAAAGGAGTTTCCAAATACCCTTCATCTACAGTCATCCACTATTAATATTTTATCACATTTATTTTCTTCCTCACTCTCTGCGGTTTCATGTATGTGTGTGTCTACAGGTATACAGTAACACCACATTACAGGTAATAAATTATAACATACTAGGCTATATTACATCTCCATGTATATAAAGTTGTTCTTCTGAGCCATTTGTAAGCAGAGAAAAGACCTCATGCCCTTCACCCCTAATTACTTAAGTGTGATCTCCCAAGCCCGAGAGCTTTCTCTTAGCCAAACTAGAATGACCCATCAGAAGTCGGCATACGGTGCCTATTGGACAGTCCCGGGGTTGTCCCGGACAGCAACCTTCCCGCGAGCCAATCAGGGTCACGCAGCACCTTTGTCACCACTTCTCTCCCACCCCCTTTGATCTGGGTCAGTTCTTCAGCCTTTGTTTTTCATGAGCTTGATTTTTTAGAATACCGACAGTTGCTTGGTATGACAGACCGCTCTTCGGGTTTATCTGTGGTCTCGTGATTAGATTCATGCTGTGCATGTTTGGAAAATCACCGAAGTGACCTGGTGTCCTTCCTCTAGCACATCAGAGTCACACAAAGTCGGCTAGTCCCATGACTGGTGATGCTCGCCCAGATCACTTGGTTAACGTGGTATCCGCTGTCTCTGGGGTAAAGGTGAGTGTGCCCTTTATAATTAACACGTATTTTGATGTGCACGTTCCGTTCCCCACAAAGCTTTTACTCATAGTCTGGCATCCATCAAATGCCTGGATCACTTAGCACCGTGATGGATGCAAGTAGGTGTTATTTTTACCATTTAAAACAAAATTTACTTTCAGAAACGGAGTGATTTTTCACTTTAAAAAAAGGTGTGGGGGAGATGAAATAAGATTGGAAAAATGTTCACAGTCAGCGAGGCTGGCTGATGGCCGTTCTGATATAGCATGCTATTCTCTCCACTTCTGTACGTGAAATTTTCCATAATCGAAGTTTTAAAACATTTATTTCACTCCAATAATGTTCATGCTAAAGCGTGCGATTGTCTTTGACTTCATTAGAAACACATTAAAAATTAAGACGAATGAAAGAATGAAGAGTAACCTGGGGAGAAAGAACTGGGGGCAACAAGCGGAGGGAATGTGATGGCCGGATCTTGGTGGTGAACGCTGTGGTTCTCGTCGTTCTCCCTCTATAATGTATGTTCGAAATTTACCATCATAAAATGTTGGGGGAAGTAGTTTTTCTGGATGAAGGGTTATTTTCTTCCTTCATACTTTCCTGTGTTTTTTAACCTCTCTAAAGAACACAAGATCCTGTGTTGTTTACTTTTATATTTGATGTTCAGGAATCCAGTGCTCACAGAGGTGACGGCCCAGGGTATCTGCTCCATGGGAGGGCGCTGCACTGGCACGTTTGGGAAGAGTCTGGAAGACTGCCAGAACCCTCCCCCACCCCAGGGTGCCCCGGGAACTGAGGGCAGGCAGCCTCTGCAGAGGAATGGCTCCTTCCTTCCTCACCCGGCCCTTCCCCGGATGCGTGTCACTTCTTGGCTGGCCGACACTTGGCCTGTGGCTTTACACGTGGGATCCTGTTCCCTCCGCTCACTGGTCTGGGTGTCTCTGTTCTGCACTCCCAGGAAGCACCCTGGTCCGAGAGAAAAGGGGAGAGAAGGGGGAGAGCCTGGGTGTAGCAGAGCCTGAGAGACAGGCTGCCACACAGCCCAGGGTCCTCCTGACAGGACCCTGGAAGCCAGAATCAAGAAGCACCGCCTTCCTGCTGTCATTTGACAGATGGGTTCAAATCCCAGCCTTGCTACTGCCTTGTGACTCTGCACAGGACTGTCCTCCTTTCTGAATCTTCATTTACTCCTTTGGAAAAGGAGTCTGTCCTGAGATCTGATCACAGACCACCACTGTCCTTCATCCATGTCAAGTGTCTTATGTGTCAGCCATGCCCCCAACCAGAAATAGCAGGAACACACAAATGCCTGCCCTTTTGTGCTCATGGGCCAGTGAGATTTAGTATCTGCCAGTGTGGTCACCTGCATGTCCCTGACTGCAGCTAGGTTCTGGAGTCACACACCAGGTCCTGCTTGTGGAAGGGCAGTGCGGTAGTGGAATATTTGAGAGACATCTACCCAGGTCCTGCCTGGGGGCTGGGCCCAGCTGGTTGCAAGTGGCAGCCCACGGTTACTCAGAAGAGGAAAACCCCAGTTCTTCTTAAGAGCCACATAGCAGTGTCTCCTGAAGAACGGGAAGGTATCCTGTATCCCCCCATCCTCAGGGGCTGACATCCCCCAAGGGGACCCCACTAAGACATCTACATTATTCTTGATTTCTCAGCATCTTCTGAGCTGGCCTTTCTAGATCATCTTTGGCAGGACTCCAGCTCAAGCCTTGCCTTGGAGAGAGAAGGAGACCAAGTGGCATTGCATCCAGTGTTGGGGGTGGTGTCCCCTGAACATAGTCTCAGGTCAAACGCCTCCTAGGAGCTGGCAGCTTCTGGCTAGTCTCTCATGAGGACTCTACACCTGGCCTGGACACATGCTGTGTAAAACTTGGCACAAAGAAGAGATTTAACCATGAAGGTCAAGACCACCGTCTCTGGCCTGTCCTCCCTGTCACCCTTCCCAGCATGGAGTAGTGTTGGAGAGGCCACAGGCACCCGAAGCCCTGTCAACTAGGGGTGGTGAGCAGGGTCATTTCCTTTGGGCTAGGTGACCTGTATTTATGTTCACAGCCACTTCCTTACGTAGTTAAGTTGCTTCTGGCCCTCTCGGGGTGGGATTGGCTTCCAGGAATCCTCCGTCCCAGGGCTGACTCACCCATCTGCAGCCAGGACACTGAAGTTCAGGGCTAGGGCTGGGTTCTGCAGTTCCAGGTGGCACAAGGCATGGGGAGGAGAAGCAGAGTTGAGATTCATAGTCTCGCCAGTATACGATGTGAAAGTGCCACTAGTCTGTCCACTCGCCACAAGGGCCCACAAGCCAGAAGGCTGTACCTTGCCGCAGTGGGCTAGGGGCATCTGTCCTGATGGCGGGTTCCCTTCCTACCTCTGCCGCTCCCAGGAGCTCAGCCTCCCTTGAATGTCTCATTTCTCGTCTTGGCATTTGCTTCTGAGAGCGTGTTTACGAAGGGGACACAGCAAAGTAGAGCACCCTTTGGAAAAGTAAACAAACTTTCCTCCTTGGCCTGCTCTGAAAGTTTTCCTTGCACGCCGAGCTTTCGTACTGGCCACATGATGCTCTTTTCCATACATTAGTGGATATGAGTTGGCATTGGAGCCAGACTTCAAAATAAAGCCTTAGTGCTGCTTTTCACCTACGTGGGTACTGGAGCAAACCGCCAAGCTCTGGGGGCCTCAGCCTGCCTGCATCATTAGGGGCATTGTAGGGATTAGACAGGAAAGTGCAAGAATAATGCTCAAGCCAGTGCCTGCCATGTAGACACCACTCAGCACATGTTAGCTGGTCTTGTTCATATTAAAGTATTGCTATTAACATTACTGGCGATACCTCTGTGAAGAGATTCTTAGTGCAGTCTAAGCCCTGGGACGTAGGGCAGAAGTAAGGAGCGGTGAAGAGAGAGAGGGTCTTGCTCACATTCCCCAGAAGTGACCCTGGTTTATATGGTGGTAATGTGTTCAGGGAGCACAGCTGGTGGGCTGCTAAGGGAATGGGGGGAACAGATATAGAAGGGAAGAGGCCAGGCCAAAGCAAGGAGGGAGCTCGACCCTACTCTGCAGGTGTCTGAGCCACATTTTGGTGCTTCGGCCTGAGGTTGGATGCTGGGCTTGCACATATCCTCACCTGTCAGTCAGCTTCGGGTCATCTGGGGGTGGGCGGTACTTCTAGCTGTCTGGAAGGAGTGACCAGTAGCTCCAGTAGTGTGAGGACAGCCCAAAGACTCTCAGGTGCGGACAGTTGGAAACCAGAACACTCGGGCCAGGGCAGGGGTGCACGGAAACACCCCTGGGATTGGAGCTGGCTAAAATGTGGGCAGGAGCTGCTATCAGGCAAGGGGAGTGAGATAGAAGATTGAGAATGTACTACTTGTTCTTGAATCTTGTTCTTTCCATTTAATAGTTTGTCTAGGAGAACATTCTAGATTACAGAGGATAAAGCTGCCTCATTTATTTATTTAACAGCTGTAGTATTTATTGAGTGGCTATATTCTTTTTTTTTAAGATTTATTTATTTATGCATACAAGCACTGGGGTACAGGCCATAGGTGGGGGGTGGTGAGAGGATTCACCACAGACAGAGCAGGGAGCAGAACAGGCAGATCAACGGAGGGGAGCAGTGGGCACAGCAGGAGAGTTCTGCCACGTCATGTGAGTCCCCTCCCTGGTTGGCAGCAGGGATCGAACTCGTGCTGCAGTGACTGTGGTTTGCTTCACAGTGCATTACTTAACCCACTGCGCCACAAGGGAGGCCTGAGTGGCTATATTCTTATGGAGTTTATCATTCTCTATTGGCGGGTATTCAAGTTATTTCTCATATTTTGCTATCGCAAAGGAAACTTGTAATAATTATCCTTGTAAGATGGTCATATTTACATATGCACATATTCCTGTAGGATAAATTCCTAGGAGTGAGTTTTTCAGTCAAAGCCATATGCATTTCAAAAATTGTGATAACAGCTATGCCACTTTACACTCTCACCCAGAAAGTGTATGAGTATTTATCTCCCACACCCATGTCAACACATATTATCAAGGTTTTGAATCATTACCAATCGGATAGGTGATAGTTTCAATTTGCACTTTCTTTTGAATAAGACTAAGTATCTTTTCATAAGTTTAAAAGTTATTTGTATTTCCTGTTCTGTGAACTGTCTTCTTGCTCACTTTTTATTGCATTTTTATTAGTCTTATTGACTTACAGGAATTATTTACATATTAAGGAAATTTAAACACTGAACAAAATAACTGCAGCTTCCTCTCCTCATCCCCACCCCTTAAGTCCCAGGTCCGAGTTGAATAGCCAGCCTTCCCAGCATGTACTTCTCCCCTGGCCTCCTCTCATCTAGGCCAGCATCCTTGCTTTCCTCCTTTGGAAGGTGACTGAGCTGACTGGTGTAAGAGTTGTTTGTGCTTGCAGCTTGGGAATGTGAGCAGTGGGTCTCCCTTAATAACCAGAACCACAAAGGTCCAAGTCTGCACCACCTGGGGGAGCCTGGGGCTCCGCCATGACCAGAGGAGGCACAGGGCAGAGGAGAGGCCCCCCCCAAGCTTGTGCACAGACTTAGGGACACCCCTGGGTCTGGGATTTCTGGTTCCTGGCTCACCACTAAATGTTTGTTCATTCTTCAGCAAACATTCCTGGAAGGCCAAAGTGTACCATTTTGAGTGTGCAGCTGGGCCCCCAACCCCGCCTAAAATACAGCCTTGATAAGAGGCTCCACAGAAGAGTGCCCCAGTGTGGAAAGGTATCTGTCAAGGGACGAGTCCGTGACCAGGACCAAGTAAAAGCAGAAACTGGGTAAAGTGCATGCTAGACAGTGGGAGCAAGTGATAAAGGCCTTGAATTGGAAAGGGGGCACTGATGTTCAGAGCTATCGGAAGCCAGACTAGCTGGAGCAGAGCCCTGCACTTTGGAAGCACCAGGTTCATGTTGAGGGTGGTGCCAAGAGAGGTGGCTTAGCAGCAGGAGGACCTGAGGCTGGAGAGATGCTCAGCCAGATCTCTTGGGCCCAGCACTCTAAGGCCTTCCTGCAGGTAACTGGGCCACAGGGATGAGGCTGGGTTGTTCTGCAGGGCTGATCGCAGCGGTCCACAGCAATCCTGCCAAACTGGCTGGAGAACCTGTCTGGCTGGGTGCAAGGCCCGTGGGACACCTTCCACTGTCCACCAGTTCAGGGGCAGATGGAGGCAGACAAGAGCCAAGGGAGACATTCCTGCTTCCTGGGCCCCTCCAGAGCTGCCCTAGTGCCACACCCTGGGGCAGTCTTCGGCCCTTCTAGAAAAAATAGAAGGAACTCCAGAATTCATGCATCATCACTGAATACTTCCAGTGTGCTGGATGCAGTGCTAGCACTAAGGATACAGTGATGGGCAGTGAGATCTGCTACTTGATCTTATGAAACTTCTGGCCCAGTGGGGGAGCCAGGCAGTGAGTAAGTGTTCTAGTCCTCAAAGCCTTTGAGTCCAGGACAGGGAATGAGTGGGTAGCTCCAAAGATCAAGGACATAGGGGCCAATTTACAGTGTGGGCAGGGAAGGTGGCTCCGAGGCGGCAGCATGCAAAAACCAGTTCAGGCAGGGGGGAACAGCAAGTGCAAAGGCCTTGGGGCAGGAGAGAGCAAGAATTTTACAACCCCAAAAGGGAGGCCTGCAGGGGAGACAAGGCAGGAGAGGGGAGACGACCAAGCTGCGGGACCAGGAAGCCACAGGAGTCACAGTGCAGCTCCAGGCATGCTGAGCGGTCATTGGAGGGGAGGCTAAGAGGAAGGTGGCCAGAACTGGATTTGTATTTTCACAGACTCTTGTGCACTCATGGCTCGGCAGCCAAAGCAGGGAAGGTGGACAAGTAGCCGGCTCCGACCATTCCTACCACAACCGCCCTGGGGAGCTGTGGCCAAGAACCAGGCCCTCACACAACTCTCCTCTGGGGACCTTGTTCGCTGCCCACCTCTCCCCTCTGCCTACTTCAGGTTTAAGGACCCTGAAGTCCGGAGGGAAAGGGAGTGGTCTGAATTGCCTGGCGGCACCTAGGCTAGCACCACTAGCCTCTGCTCCCTCCTCCTACCTCCCCATACCCAGAGTGGCTGCCAGACACCTTTCATTGCAGTAAGAGTGTTTGGGTCTGTTGGGAAGAAGTGTAGGGAGAGAAGAGGCAGGAGAATAGAGAAGGGGAGTGGGTTCACCCCATCTGCTGGGTGGCCCATGTCTCTGTGGCCCATGTGGGCAAAGAACAGTGAAACCTGGTGGCCTTGCCTGGCCCCTACACTGTCAGATTTCTGATGTGCTCACTCCCTGACCGGGAAGCAACTCTCCAGGATGGCAAGCCTGCACTGGGTAGTCGTGGAATAAATGGGCAAATGAAAGAGTACAATTAGATGACCACTGCCTCTGTTTATGGGCTCCGCATGGCCCCATTCCATCTGGGGCCACTTGTGACCTGACTTCAGATGTGACACCCACTGAGCTGACCTCACCTCTTCCTGCTTCCTGTCATATTCTGCTTAACCCCTGGGTTTCCAGGCTCCCGAGCGGAATGAGAGGGTCCTTAGAGATCCTACTGGCATGCCTGGGTGAGCAGGGGCTACTGCTAGCCTGCAGCCCTTCACCCCACACTCTGCCAGTCCACGGTATGTCCCACCAAAACCCTGTCACCACGGTTTCTGCTGCAGGGATGGGGCTCCTGAGGCCCCTGATATGGAACTGTGGGGTCCGGTGCATACTCTTGCCTAGGGAGAAGACTGAAAGCAAGGGGCCCCTGCTCCAACAAAATCATGACTTCAGGCAAGTCCCTGTACCTTCTGGACCTCAGTTTCCCCTTCAGAGAGGATGCAGATGAGGGCCCATCCAGTTTTGAAAGATGACAATTTGGAGAGGCAAAGATGCACTCCCAGAGTCCTCAAGCATCCTGAGGACACCCACACCCTTTGTCCCAGCAATCCTGAGAAAGGCCAACACTGATAAGACTGTGGGTGGCCAGATGGCAACATTCTTGGGCCTCAAATGAAGTGGGAGGAGCCGCCTGCTCAGCTGCACATCACAGCAATGGGGGCAAATGGCGCCTGCCCTTCCTGGCATTTCAGAGATGCCTTAGAGCGCCGGGCCACAGCAGAGAGGCCACACAATCTTATTTTGCAAGATTTTGAGGAAAGTATGCCAATCTTGTGGGAGGGGAGACTGGGTCTGCCCTCCCTGCCACCCCCATCTTGGCTCCCTCTGAGGCTCATTCCTGACAGACACTATTGTACCTTCTCCCTGAAGGATGGGACCTACTATACAGTCTGGCGTGGCCCTTTCATCAGACCCGGATGATGAGCAAGACCACTCCTTCCTCTCCCCAGCCTCCAGCCCACATGAAAATCTGGCTTCTCCTCTAGGCCAAGGGCTGCATTTCAGCCTGAAATTCCACCATCACAGCACAATCCTTGCCAGTTAAGGCATCACCCTGGGTGGAAAAATGTAGATTTCTCTGCTATGAAATAGAAGCAGTATGAAATCCAAATGGGCTAAGGGAAACAGTTTTATTTGAATGCTTGGCCACAGACACCCAGAAAAAACTTTGGGAGTTGGCTTGGGAGGCCCAGAGCTGCCCAAGGTGGGCCTGTAGGCTGCTCCCATGGATTATAGGTGTAGGGACCCATGTTTAGCTAAGCTGGGGAGTACAAGTCACACAGCACAGGGCTTTTGTCTGCCGCTGGTGCTTTGTGTTAACACAGAGAGTGTAGGGTGTAGAATAAACTTGTCCTGACTTTGCTCCCCACTAGTCATGGCACCCTGGTCTGTACATTAGCCCCCTGAACCCCGTCTTTCAAACAGAAGTAATTACAGTTCTCCCAGAGTGACTGGGAAGCTGAAATGCAATGTAAAGCCTAGAGCCAAGTTCTGTGCACAGCAAGTGGTGGTGATGCAGTGGATCAGACTGTGGTCCCCGGATGTATTTGACCTCTGAGCTGTTTGACTTTGAGCACGCCACCTTCCCAGCACTCAGCAATGCCACATTGCAGGAGAGATCCTGGGGTACCATCCTGGTGGGTAGCAGTTGGATGAGTACCTACAAGGGAGTGAGTGCACATGAGGCAGGTTACCAAAGGCAGAATGAGCTTGTGGGTGGAGAAAAGGAGACTGCAGTGACTGGGGACCCAGGCAGGACCAAGAGGGACTGGTGGACTGGTGGGCCCATTCGCACAGTGACTAGGCCCATTTTCTCTGAGTGCTGACCTTGGCCCAGCTCTGCTGGGAAAACAGCCAGGAATGCAGCAGAAGTGGTCTTTGTCCTTGTGGGGCTTATGTCCAAGGCTGTAGCATCTGTGTCCTGCTGACATTGGGGTCCTCAAGGAAGCAGAAAGCTGGGAACCAAAGTTCAGGAACCCCTTTTTTAATCCTTAACATCAGCCTCATCTTCTCTTTCAGTATGTCAGCAACTGTTAACTCCCTTCAATGACTGTACACTCATTCTCTGTCTCCTCTAATATATATTTTAAAAACAATTGATTAGCATTAAGAAAATGCAGAAACCAGAAAATATATTGATTAGCATGAACAAAATGATGAAACTAGAAAAAAATAAGGAAACATAACAAATATCTTTATTCTCACCACTCAGATTTAACAAGAGTGAATATTTGGTCATACTTTAGACTCTCTTCTTAAAATAAAATTAGATTAGATACCGGGACCTCCCTGGTGGCTCAACAGGTTAAGCACCTCATTATGAAGCATCCGCAGCCACTGCAGCACAAGTTTGATCCCCACCAAGGAGGGGACCCACATGGCATGGCAGACCTCTCCTGCCCCACCCACTGCTGCCCTTGGCAGTGTGTTTCAGTAGATCTGACTGTTTTGTTCCCCACTCAGTCTCTGGTGAATCCTCTTACCTCCCACACCTCTGGCCTGTACCCCAGCTCTTGTGTGCATGAATAAATCTTTAAAAATAAATTAGATTAGATACAACAGGCAAGTGGGTAAACTAAAAGTAATATATACAACCAAGGGAATATTATTCAGCCTTAAAAAAGAAAGGAAGTGCTGCTACATGCGACAATGTGGATGGTCTTGAACACATTATGCTAAGTGAAAGAAGCCGGCCACAAAAGACCACACGTTGTGTAGATTCCATGTAAGATAATTATCCAGAATAGGCAAAGACAGAAAGGAGGTTTAGTAATGTAAGACCCCAGAAGGATCAGGGATAGGGGAGGAGTGGATCATGTAGATCATGGTGAAAGTCTGTTCACTCTGTGAACTGAATGAAAAGCACAGGATTGTGCTTTTACACGAGTGCATTTGTCATATGTAAATTCCATCTCAAAAACTGTATGCAAGTTTACTAGAGCTGTGGAACAGAGCACAACAAATTGGGCATCTTAAAAGATAAAAACATACCGTCTCATAGTTCTAGAGGCTGGAAGTCCAAGATCAGGGTGTTTGCAGGGTTGGCTCCTGCTGTACTCTGAGGGAAAGATCCATTCCAGGCCTCTCTTCTTGGCTTGCAGAGGGTCACTTTCTCCTGGGGTCTTTTCACACCATCTTCCATCTCTGTGTGTCTGTCTCTGTGTCCAGATTTCCCCTTTTACGAGACATTAGAAGTATTGGATCGGGACTCCCCTTGACGACTTTGCTCTAACTTGAACACCTTTGTGAAGCTCCCATGTCCAGATAAGAAGACATGATTACTGTTCCCACATCTGTAGTTACAGATGCAGTTTTGGAGGATTCATAGCAAGAGGACAGACTTGAAGCATCGAGAGACTTGAAGCATCAATGGCCCTTGCAGCCTCAGCCTGCAGCATCTTCCGAACACCTGATCAGAGACTTCCCTGTGTCTTGTGGTCCCAGAACCAAGTTCCAGAAAAGCTGCCTGCCCTCCCCTTTTCCCGCTGCAAAGCCCCAGAGGCAGAGAACTAGAGCACAGGCTGACAGAATGGGGACAGAGGAGTAAAATCAACCCAGCCTCCGAGACCATCAGGGAAGGCTACTTGGCTTTAGGAATTGTCAGCCAGCCAGGAGCAGAGTCCAGAATCCCGTGGAACCAGAGTTTCACATAGGGGTGCCCAGGGCAGGCAGGGCAGCAGAGCCACCCGAGGCATCCTCTCCTCCAAGGGTACTCTGGAGGCACCCTGCCCTGGAGGGTCCCTGGATCTATCGCCAAGGCCAGGGCCAAGCACCATTCCTGCTGAGAGCTCACCTTCACCCCTAGTGGGACTCACGACTAGGGTAGACAGCCAAGTCATAGCCAAGGTCACAGCAAGCGTCTACATTCTCAGAATCCTCCTGAAAGACAGCAGGCTTCACCCCTTACTCCCCTGGGTCCCCACCGTGTGTGGTCAATAGTCCGCTCTCTCAGGTGGGTTCCCTCAAAAGTAGTCTTTAAGAAAAGAATTTGAGAACAAGTCATTTTGGAGGAGATGATCCCAGGAAGCGCCAGTAGGAGGGAGAGGAAGTGGACAGTGGGGGATGGAGCCCGTCTATGTGCATTAGTGAGCTTCTGTGCAAATTGAGGGAGGGGCTCACTCACTGTCCCTGGGGACCCAAAAGAAATGGCAAGGATCTCCCTCAACTCTCCCACTGTGAAGCAAGGAAGTTGGGGTTCACTCACTAATTATGCCCCTCACTGGTTTTACCTCCGAGGACTTTGATCTGCTTCTCTTTGGGTGACAGGCACAGAGGGCCACCAGATGGGCAGGGATCGCCTAAGGGACCTCCAGAATGGCCATGGGACCTGACTGAAGCATTTGTCAGCTGAGCGACTTCAGGCAAGGCACAATCACATTTGTTGACTGAGCAAAGGAACTAGAGTGTCAACATTTGAGGAAAGGGCTGGGTCTTTATTGTTCCCTGCTCCACCAGGCATCTGGCACAGGGAACACTTAGGGGATATTTGTGAAATGGATGTTTCATGGCTTGTGGTATGAAATCTTTTAATACTGATAATAGCTCCCAATTATTGATTACTTCCTCTGGGTCAGGCACTGTGCTAAGTGCTTTATGCCCCATTTCGCCTCTGGAGAACCCCATTATTACAGCGGTGGTATTATCCCTGTAGTGAGATTGTTTGGCAGGGAAGGTGCCTAACCAAGGCCACCCAGCTCGAAAGCAGTAGCAAGATGAAAGTCAGGCTCCAGAACCTGTATTTCTTTTTTCAGACTATTCATTAAAAAACAAAGCAAAAAAACAGTGTGTAACTTCCATACTATAAATCACGTAAATCTGAAGGATCTAGCTTGATGATCACACACACACACACACACACACACACACAGGATGTCCAACAACCCACGGGGCTGCCTTGACCCCTTCCAGGCAGCGCCCACTCCCCAAAGGCAGCAAGCCTGACCTTTAACAACACAGAGCTTGTCTTCTGCAATGTCTGTCAGTGGATTCATGTAGTACATTCTCTTTTCTTTCTGGCTTCTTACACTCCACATTTTCTCTCTGAACTGTGTTCATTGTCCCCTTTATCAATCAGCAGTCTGTGATCGGTAATCATAATCATGATTTGCCAGAGTTGATTGTGAATATATGCAAGAGCATACTGTGTGAATATACCATGTTTTTTTATTTTTATTTTTTTTAAGATTTATTTATTTATACATACAAGAACTGTGGTACAGGCCAGAGGTGCGTGGGGTGAGAGAATCCACCAGACAGAGTGGGGAATAGAACAGGCAGATCTACTGAAATACACTGCTGAGGGGAGCAGCGGGCACAGCAGGAGAGGTCTGCCGCACCATGTGGGTCCCCTCCCTGGCCGGCAGCAGGGATCGAACTCATGCTGCAGTGGCTGTGGTTTGCTTCATAGTGCATTGCTCAACCCACTGCGCCACCAGGGAGGACCTATACCATGTTTTTAAAAATCTCTTCCTGTTTCCAGTTCTTGGCTATTACAAATCAAGCATTCATCCTTCTGTGGATGTAACACCTGTCTCTGCTGGACTGAGGCGCAGGAGTGGGACATTCAACCGTGGGTGCTCATCTGCTTAGTTTTCATAGGTTCTAGCAAACAATCTCCCGAAGTGCTTGTACCCATCAGAGCCTGCACTAAGCCATCACATATACTGTGTCATGTGGCTAACAAGGATTTTAGGGTGCAAATTCTGTGCCAGGCCCCATGGGAGGGTAGGTGATTTTGAGGCAGTCTATCATGTGCAAGGAATTTATAGTCACATAGGAGAGATGAAGATCATGCACCAATAACCACCATGCAAATGACACTCTAAAAGACAAGGGTGGGGCCTCCCTGGTGACGCAGTGGACTAAGCAACACACTTAGAAGCAAAACATAGCCACTGCAGCATGAGTTCGATCCCTGCCGCCACCTGGGGAGGGACCCACACGGCGAGGCAGACCTCTCCTGCTGTGCCTGCTGCTCCCCGCAGCAGTGTATTTCAGTCGGTTTGCCTGTTCTGCTCCCCACTCTGTCTCTGGGGAATCCTCTCACCTCCCACACCTCTGGCCTGTACCCCAGCTCTTGTATGTATAAGTAAATAAATTTTAAAAAGAAGACAAGGATGCGCTTCACCTGTGCACAGCCCTGTACAGTCTGTGCCCAGAACTCTGTTTCAGATGAGCAGGGACTCAGGCCATGGGGACATGGGGGTAGGGGCTATCACAACCCCTCCCTTGACAAATGAGGAAACTGAGACTTAGTGACTCACCCACAGTCACAAGCAGAAGTGGAACAGGGCTGGACCTCCCCCTCCGAAGCTCACATCTTGCAGTCTTACCATGGGCTTCCAGGCGAGGCCTGGTGTTCGTGTGCGCTGAGCGCTCTTCCATGGTACAGCGCTGTTTGCGAACTTGAGCTGGCCACTGTTCCACTCCCTGGGCCTCAGTACCTCCCTCTGCAAAATGGGGCTGACGGTAGCACTTTCTCTTTAGGGAACTGTGAGGATTAAATGAGTGAGTGACTAGAATAGCCGTGGTGTGGATGTTATAGATGTTTTTAGAACTGTGTCTTTTCCCTCTCTCACAGTAAAAGTCATGGTGTGTGGCGGAAATACCAATGATGGAGACTCTGGTCCTTATTCCCGCTCCGACCATCTCAGGGAGGAGGGGCCTCTCTCTTTTAGTACCCTGCCAGCCCCAGGTGCCCTCCCAGCCTGGAGACTCCCGCCTCTGGGTGGGGCTAGTTGGGAAGGAATCCTTGGCTGACTGCTAACAATGAGCCACATTCTTCTCTGGAGAGGCTGCCCAAGTCCACCCAGCTGATGTAAGCTCAGGGCGTGGCCAAGCACCCAGGAAGGCAGGTCTGCCCGACCTGTGACCAGTGGAGCCACAGCATGCCCAGGGCTTGATCTGACAGCAGGGCTTGCTGAGGCCACCAGGATATGACTTAAGTGTGCCTCTTTCTTTTCCTCTGTGACTGGGCTGCAGGGCCACCACCGTGTGCCATAGGCAAGTACCCTCCAGTAGAGGTTGTCCTTGAGGACCCTAGGCTGGTGGGGGTGCCTGGGCAGAGCTTGGTGGGAAGCCAAGGTCTGAGGCCAAATGGACAGCCATCTTGTGGAAAGGCTGGGTGCCTGCAGCCTAGCCCCACTTCTTCCCTTCTACACCCTACTATGCTTCCAGAGGCCAGGTCTGCCAAGTACCACCTGTGCAACCTGGAGTGACTGGCCTCATCTCTCCCAGACTCAGTTTCTGGACCCAGGCAACAGAAGTGAGGACCTCTTCCTCTAAGGGACATTGAGGGAAGTACAGATAGCACATAGTAGGTGTTACTAAACACAGTAGGCTCTGTATAAATGATGGCTGCCTAACAATGCTCTCTTGGGTCATGCACTCCTTCCAGAAACCTCGTGGGAGTCTATCATGTGCCAGGCACAGTTTCAGATGAGGGGATAAGGTGAAAAACATTTCTGCCCTATGGAGCTGACGTTCTAGCAGAGGAGACGAGACTCAGTGTGAAACTGCCAATTAGAATGGGGAAGGAGCCATCCTTTGGGGGCAGGGGGAAGGATATTCCAGTCAGAGAGAAGAACAGTTGCAAAGGGCTCGAGCAATTTTTTTTTTAAAAGATGTATTTATTTATGCATACAAGCACTGGGGTACAGGTCAGAGGTATGGGGGGGGGTGAGAGGATTCACCACAGAGAGTAGGGAGTAGAACAGGCAGATCAACAGAAGTACACTGCTGAGGGGAGCAGTGGGGGAGGCAGGAGAGGTCTGCTGCACCATGTGGGCCCCCTCCCTGGCCGGTAGCAGGGATCGAACTCGTGCTACAGTGGCTGCGTTTTGCTTCATAGTGCGTTGCTTAACACACTGTGCCACCAGGGAGGCCCTTGAGCAGTTTTGTGTGCAGGCAGACCCCCGTAGCACCATAGTGCGTTGCTTAACCCACTGTGCCACCAGGGAGGCCCTTGAGCAGTTTTGTGTGCAGGCAGACCCCCGTAGCACCACCGCAGAGCGCTGTCCATTCTTAAGATCCTTTCAGGGGTCCCCTCCACTGGGGACAAAAACAGTGCCACTGGCATTTTTCACAGAGGAAGTTTCTTCTAAGATCAAAATAAAGTGCCCACCCCGCCCCATTACAATTAAAGGCGCAGCCTTCTCTTCTAGTGCCCCTGGATCCAGAGCAAACTGGTTCCTCCTGCCTTGTCCTCACAGCTCCAGATAAGCATCATGGGGAAGAAGTTAATGAAACACCAAATAACCTAAAGATCTTCCCACGAACCCAAGGCAACAAGATGGGCCTATCTTATCTGCCCTGCAACATAGTGAGAAGCAAAACCCTGGAGAAAAAACTGGATTGGGGCACTGTGTGAAGCCTGGGGAATTGGCCCAAGTGCTCTGTACAAGGGCTGGAGGAATTTCAGGCAACATGAGGGGGTTGGGGGGATAGGTGTGTGGTGCTAAGGAGGGTGTTCCAGTCTTTCCAGTAACCAGGTGGAGAGAAGGAGGGCTCTTGGGAATGAAGTGAGCTTTAGCTACAGGTATGGCTTGATCTAGGATCCCAAGGTTTGGGATTTGATTGCTTTCACCCTCGTCCCATCACCTTCCTCTCTCCGATGCAATGACATCCTCACTAGGTTCCCCTCCTTCCACTCTTGTCCCTCCATGGGTCCACTCTTTACATATTAAAAAAAAAAATCACTTCCCTATTAACCTCCTCCATGGCTGCCTAATGTCTTAAAATAAAGCAGAAACTCCTTATCAAGGCCCCAGAAGCCCTTGTTGTTCTCCTTAACCTCACTTCACTCTCCTCCCCTCACTGACTGCTCCCTCTGTCCCTTGATCATGCCACACTCATTCCTACCTCACTGTGCGCCTGCCTTGCCCTCCTGGAAGAGCATTATCCAGGCAGCTCCTCATCAGCACAGCTCAAATGCCACCGTCCTTGGACATCCAACACCTTGGCCCCTCTAGTCACTCTCCAGGTCACTGATGTTCAGGAGGAATTTCCAAGAAGGTGGAAATGTTATCTCTGCACCATCTAGTTCAGTGCCCACCAGCCGCAAGTCCACGAATGAGCACCTGAAATGTGCCTATTTGGATGAGGAACTTTCCATTTTACTTACGTTTATTTAAATGTGACGAGAGGTTACCAGATTGGACAAAGTGGTTCTAATGTATCACAGATATAACTTTATTTCCCGGCCCTCAGCACAATTTGAGGTCATTTTATTTCTTTGTTTATTGGTCTGTTTTTCTAACTACAGTGTAGCTATATGAGGATAAAGGTTGAGATTGAGTCCACTTGTCTACTGCTGTATCCCCAGGGGTAAGAACTGGACCCGGCATACAGTAGGTGCTCAGTACATGCTTGTTGAGTGAGTGAAAGACTGAATGTAATGGCTGTGAACTCTGGTGTCACTGAGTTGTCTGAAAGGAAAGCTGATTCTACTGGGGACTTGCTTTGTGACCTCAGGGCAGATCTTGCCCTCTCTGGGTTCAGCAGGTTTCCAGGGGTGTTCTGACTCTAAGGCCCTGAAGGCTTCCTGCTTCTTTTACTCTGCCTGAGATGCCTCCCATTTGCCCATCTCCTTGCTCCCCTCCCTACTCCACCCATCTCCCACCCCCCACCCCTATCTCCCTAGATGTTTTGTAGGAAGGGCGATCAGACAGGTTTCCTGTACCCGGAGCCTGTGCTTGGGAAGTGATCAGGTCAGTCTGGACTGTGCTCACCTCCTATAAACAAAGGCCTTCAGACACTACATGTGGAATGATGAAGTGGTGTTGCACTTGTGCGGGCTCTGTCCTGGGTCGAAACCCACACAGGCAAGGGGCCTCCAGGAGGAACCAAGCGGCTACACTGTGTGTGTATGTGTGTGTGTGTCTATCTGTCTGTCTGTCTGTCTACCAGAAATTGACTCCAGGGTCCTCCAAGCTGGAACTTGCAGTCGTGCTGCCAACTTTACCTCCTTTTCTTTCTCTTTTCTTTCTCACCCTTTGGGGGGGACTCAGGGTCTCACAGAGCATGCTTGGATCCTTCATGTTTCTTGTGGGGACTTGCAGAAACCAGAATAGAGAATAGAGAAGCTGGTGCTGATTGTGTATGACTTGAACCCTGACCCTCAGCCCCAGCACCCAAAACTCATACACATTCACATAGAGGCACACACACATACATTCAGTCACAAAACACAGCTACAGGCACTGACATACACTCAGAGAGCATGGACACAACCAAGACACCATGCATACCACAGCCATGTGAGCAACACGCTCAGCCAGACAGCACCCACAGCGTCAACACACAGGCAGTCCCACAGACACAGATACATAGGCGTCGAGGCCAACCAAAGAGTGTAGCTGCCTGCAAAAACGCACACCCATGGCATTGTCTCGCATACATACAATGAATACATAGGTATGTCCGTACAACTCACATCACACTCACCCAGTCATGGGCCCACAGATACACACCACACACAAGCAGACGCATAACATAGCCATGCTTACGTGTTCTCTCAAAGACAGTCAGACCCCAACATGGACATGCACAGATAATGGATACCCAAGGAACCCAAGGAAATGCTATTTCCATAACTCACATGTTCATGCATGCATGCGCACGCACGCACACACACACACACACACACACACACCCTCCTAAGTGACCCAGGGATGCCGGCTCAGAGCCTCCAGCCCCAAGTCAGGCTGCATGCAGTGTTGTAGGCCGGAAGATTAGCAGCCTCGCCCTGCCCTGGCCAGCTGGCTGTCCTCCAGGCTTGGTGCACATGGTGGGGCCAAGGCGGGGGCAGCCTGTGTGCCTGCCTCTCACTGTCCCAACCCCCTTCCCCTTGGCTATGTGAGCCTAACAGCCTTCAAATGAATGGGCCCTGGAAATCTGTATGACAACCTAGGTGTTTTTTCTTTAAGTAGAAAATCTGTCAGGACTGGTTCTAAGTCCCATAGGACAGCAGTTGGCAGGGGCTAAGAAGGTATTGCCCATTTTAGGTCCCATGCACCCTCTGGCTCACCAAAGTCACTGCAGTGGGTCCTCACCTGCCTGGGCCCTGACTGCAGTACCAGAAATATATGTGTCCAGATTTTTGTGTGTGTGCGTGTGCATATACGGCCATTCAAGTATATGTGCACGCCTTGTTAGTGCCTTGTTAGTAACACTGTTAGCAACAACTGTCGGAGCCCGCACATAAATTTCCCCTTCATATACCATGAATAAATTTCCATGAGAATAAATAACTACATTCTAAATGATTTTTAAGTTTTTGTATGATTTCAGGTTTACAGTAAAGGAGGATTTCCTAGCACAGAGTTCCCAATTACTCTTAACCCAGCTTTTGCTACTGTTAAATCTTATATTTACCAAAACTAAAAAAAAACTAACATTAGTAAAATATTATGAACTATTAGCATTTTGCCAGTTCTTCCACAAATGTCCTTTTTCTGTTCCAGGACCCCATCTGGGATCCCACATGACTCTCAAAGTCAGTTCCTTCAGCTCCTCTGGTCCTTGCCAGCCACCACGTCTTTCCTTGTTCTAATGACCTTGACAGTTTTGAAAAAGCACTGCTGGGGTATTTTGTAGAATGCCCCTCAACCTGCAGCTTTCTAATGTTTTTCTCAGGAGAGAAGACCACAGAGGAAAAAGGAACTCTTTCACTTCTTCCTATCAGGGGGTACCTGATAGCTGCATGATTTATCACAGGTAATGGAAAGCTGTCTCCTTGGTAAGGGAGTATCTGCTGGATTTCTCAAATGTAAAGTACTGTTCTCCCCCAAATCATGCAGTGGGGAATTGAACTTCACTTCTTGGAGGGGAGGATGACCACATGTGTTCTCACAGCCTGATCTGAAATGAGAGAAAGCAGAGTGGCATCCCATTCCACTTTATGGATCTGCCATCATTTATTTAGCTGGTACACTCATGGCATGTTCCATTGTTCAGTTGCTTCTGACTTTTTCTTTGATAAACAAAGCCTGCAAAAACTGGTACTCTAGCTCAGCCTCAGATTCAACAAATATTTTCCAAGCAACTTCTCCATAACAGGCAATGCACACTCTGGCGGGCAGGCTCTGTGTAGCTCTTTCATTTTGTTTTCTTGGAATAAATTCATGGGTTGGGATTGTTGGTCAAAAGATAAGCACATTTATAAGGCTTTTGATAAGTATCACTAAACAAACCTCCAGGAACGCTGTACCAATTTACTCGCGGGATTGACATTTTCCTTTTTCAAACCCCCTTTTTTCCTTATTACAAAAATAATTCATGTTTTTATGAGATAACTGGGAATTATTTACTGGACATTTGATGATATTAAAGGATTTTTTTAGGTGTGATAATGGTATTGTGGCTACTTTAAAAAATAGTCCTTATCTTTTAGAGGCACACATTGAAGTATTTATGGAAGAAATTATATGAATTGGGGATTTGCTTCAATGTAAAAGGGGAGGGGAGGGGTGAGTGGGGCTCTTCCTGAAACAAGATTCATCATGAGCTGATGATTGTTGAAGGCAGGTGGTGAACCCCCACTTGTATCATACGATTTTCTCTGTAGTAGTAAGAAACAAAATTTGTTTGAAAAATTTTATACACAGTATAAATCTATAGGTGAGAGTCCCCATTTCTTTTTAAGTCCTAGGATAAATTATAATAGTTTGGTATATGTCAGTTCTTCTACAAATATCCTTTTTTATTATTACAAAAATAAATCATGTTTTTATAAGACAATTGGAAGTTGTGTCTGTATGTGTGCCTCTGGACCTTTTCTATGCAAATACTATGTGTATTGCAGAAACACATACTGAAAATAGGAATGTGCTACCACTATACATACCAGATTTCATTAGCTTTTAAACAGCATTTTGCAGATGGATGGCTATTTCAACGCTGTCTCATTCTTTAATAGCTCCATGGCAAGCCCCTGTATCAAAGAACCATAATTTATTTATCTGAGCTTCTAAAGGTAGACAGCTGGCATATCTCCAATTTTCTGTTCGGAAGAACAATGATGCAGAGAACATCCTTGTACATACTATACCTTTGCATATCTGGTGGAGTAATTTTACAAGTGGAGTCACTAGACAGAGTACACATATTCAAATTTTTATGGAATGGCTAAATTGTTCTTCTGGTGGAATTAGTACATCCAAAGCATGACTTTCTCTTCTGAGGCATATCTGCGGACTGTTGCCATTTGGTGCCTGTTGTAGGAAGGCACTGTGGGGACTGACCTGGAAGGGGCCTCTGAAATCTTTGGCTCTGGCTTCCTGGGCAGCCACCTGAGCCTCATGGAAGGGCGGGGTCAGGCTTCAGATACTCAGGGCAGGGCTGCAGCAAGCTGGGATGGAGGTTGTGCAGAGTGGTTATGAACCTGAAGCCAGGGTCTGAATCCAGTCCTACCATTTGAATCCAGTCCTATATGACCTAGAATAAGGCAGTTGACCTTGCTATTCCTCTGGTGTTACTGAGTTCCCATCTGTAACCAGGAGTAATATTAGTCCTAGGGAGGAACTATCAGGGGCAAGGAGGCTTTTCCTGTAGATGTTTTATACCATTTCAATTGAAGTCCATGTACATTTGGGGAGGTTTTGGAGGAACTGTTACAGGATGTGGGGAAGGTAATAAGGACTCCCATCATTCACCACATGGCATTGCCAGAGCTGTCTTCAAATGGTCAGTTATTTTGTGTAACTGATGCCACCCTGAGCACACTGTCAGTGCTCAGTGGTCATGAGTGTCACTCAAAGGTGACATGATAACTTATGGGGGCTAGACCTGGATCAGGAAGACTGTCCTTTCTGAGAGTCTAGCCAGAGGGGGAGGCCAACGCGACTGGAGAAGACGAGTGGACCAAATCTGGCCCATTATTTATTACTGTTAATAAAGTTTTATTGCAACATAGGCACACACATTTATAGATAGATAGATAGATAGATTGCCTATGCATACCTCCACGTGACAACAATAGTTTGTCAAGTAGTTTCAACAGAGACTATGTGGTCTGCAAAGCTTAAAATATTTATTATATGGTTTTTTACAGAAAAATAAAAATAGCCAACCTCTGACATAAGGAATATAGGTATAATAATAAATGTTGGTAGTTTTTGAGCACTTTACTAGATTTCAGGTACCATCCTAAACACATCATAAGAATCAATTTATTTAGTCTTCACAGTAACCCTATGAAGCAGAAGCCATTTGAGGGAGTTAGTCTCAAGAGGAGTCCCAGCGCACTGTGTCTCCTGGGATCCATGCCTTTCTGCATTCCCCTCCCACGACCAGTCTGGGTCAGCCAGGTGCTGACTAATAGAATGCAGAAGAGGTGACACTGCATCAGTCCAGCCCCAGCCTGTAAGAACACTGGTAGCTCCTTCCTCCATCTCAGAGTACTTTGGGAACACTGAGATGGCATCAGCAGTCAGGAGTTGAGGGGAGAGGCCATAGGGAAAGGAGAAGGAGGAACCCAGCCAGCTGGGTTTTGGGGACCCAGCCCAGTCTCACATGAATGAACCCCAGGCATGACCAGCAAAACTGCTTGACCCAGCCCAGTTAACGCAGAACTGTGAAAGGCATACATCTGCACTTAGCTACTGTGTTTGGTAGGGTAGGTAGTTTAATGCAGCAATAGCCAAGTAAGGCATAACCTCTGCTAGGATGATCCCAGGTCTGTCTAACCTCAAAGTCTTTTCCTCTCTACTGTCCCTCAACCAGCGCACAGATCAGGACTTACCTGCATTGGGAGACCACTCGAAGACCTTTGTTTCTTCTTTGTCAATTGCTACCTCGAGATACACATTTATACACTGAGATGCATGCATGAAACATATTTAAGGGTACAGTCTAATGAATCTTGACCTGTTCACATTGAATATTTGATCTCATACAAAATGCTGTTCTAGGTCCCTAGAAATGAAACCCAAGATTACAAAATGTAGACCCTATTTGTGTGGGTTTTATAATTTGGTGTGGGAGATACAACACAAAGACAGACCAGTACATTTTCATTCATTCACTTGCTGTATGCTTTTTGAGCACCTACTATGGGCCAGGCACCGAAGTAGGAAGTAACAAGATTCACCTCTGCCTTCAAGATGCTCATAGTCTAGTCCAGTCTTGAAGAGCAACACAATGAATGGTTAAATACACCTACTCCCCTCTTAAATATCTAAATTATTTCCCCTCTCCTCCAGCTGACACTGTCCTAGTCAATCGAATTTCCAGACTGCGACCTCTGATTCATACTCCAGACCAACAGCCATATTTAAGTGCTCAATTTAAAAAATTCAGTTAATGGTTCTCCATTTTCCAGGCAGCTCCAGTGCAAGCATGTGTGGGCTTGAATCCTCACATAGAGGATCTATATTGTGATCACAGTTTACTTGTTTAAAAGCCCCAGCCTCATGTGTATTCTGTGAAATGGAGATAAAATCACCATGATGAACATGATCATGATAATGATGATGATCATCATCATTAACATCTATCTCCCTGAAGAGGCTGAACTTTAATCTGTCATAACAGGTATTTATACAGCATGTATTAAACCTTTGCATGCACCATCCATTTAATCCTCCCAATTACTCATTTTTTCCTCCCACCTCTCTGTACTACCCAGTCCTATCAAGCTGCTTGTATTTATGAACATACTCTTTGCTTTCAGTGTGCTGTGCCTCTACCAATGGTGTTCCTTCCCTCCTACTTTCTCTTGGATGGGTCTTATTGAGCTCAGGATTCAGTCTCACGCTGGTTCCTGCACAGAACATTCCTTGAATTTGCTTGCAGAGCTAGGTGCCCAGATTAAAGGTGTCTATTTGCCTTCTGTTTTTTTTTTGTTATCACTTGCTCCAGTGTGAGCTCCTTCTGTGAAGACCTGACTTCAATTCTTGGTAGCCCTAGCCATGGACCCCTCCTGTTTAGCAGGTGCTAGGTCTGTCTACTGACTTAAGTAGAAAATGCCAACGGGTGGAGCTGTGGATATGTCAAGATTCATTAGACTGTACCCTTAAAGATTTTAAAGATTTATTTATTTATGCACATAAGAACTGGAGTGCAGGCCAGAGTCGTGGAAGGTGAGAGGATTCACCAGAGACAGAGTGGGGAGCAGAACAGGCAAACCGACTGAAATACACTGCTGCGGGGAGCAGCGGGCACAGCAGGAGAGGTCTGCCTCGCCGTGTGGGTCCCCTCCCTGGCCGGGGATCAATCTCACGCTGCTGTGCCATGGATGCTTCACAGTGCAGTGCTCAATCCACTACACCACCAGAGAGGCCCAACCCCAAACAGAGAGAAGTGAGTGACCTTTGAATTGATCTTGAAGCGAGAGTAGGACCTTAAAATTTATTTTAAAACAAGTTGTACATGCACACATACCGGATCCAAAAGGAACAAAAGAGCTTACAGTGAAAATTAAAAGTAGGTCACTTCTCGACTATCTAGCTCCCCTCCCGAGAGGCCACCACTGGTATCAGTTTCTGAGTATTCTATTCAAGAATTGTCCGTCTGTCCCTTAACACACACATTTTTTGGTTTTGTAAAAATTTTAACTAACAGATAAGCCACAAAACCAATACAAAGAACACCCTTTGCTTAGATTTACCAATTAACATTTTTCTACTTTATGCTAAATATTTTACAGGCATTATATCATGTAATCCTCACAGGCACCAAACAATCATGCCAATTGTGTAAATGAGGTAACTGAGGCAGCAGGCACAGAGCTAGCAAAGGGTGGAGCTGGGCTGCCCTCTTAGGCTGCCTCAGGACTTCAGTTCACTTTCCCTCCATTCCCTTTGGAGGGAAGCAATTTCATACACTGAGTTGAAATCTACCTCCCTGAGATATTCACCAGATGATCAGTGGAGAAGCACACAGCTCCGGAAACATTTGCTACTTCTCCTAGAACCTCCCCATTCCAGAAGCAACGATGCTGTCGCTGCTGCTAACACATGCTTCAATGTCACCTCCTCTGTGAAGGCTGAGTTAGCTCACTCGTATGAAGAGGTCTGTCTTCCTCATTGACTCCAAGCTGCCAGCAGGATGACAGTTACACGCCTGAACTTGAAATCCAAGAACCTGGGTGATCCGCTGTCATGAATACCTATAGCCTCCTCCATCCTGCTCCTTCTTCCTAACTCCACCTCTAGTAGCTCTTCCTAATTTTCTCAGAGATCATCCCCCTCCCCCCCAGTGCTCCTAAAACCTGCTTACACAGAAGTTTCTTTTACAGATTCCCCAGCAGATCTTTTGACCAGGAGACTAGACAACAGAGGGTTGGTGTGACAGTTCTCTCCCAAGCAGAGAGACCCTGCACAAACCACTTCAGGTGTCTGAGCCTTAATTTCCTGAAGTACGTAATGGGGGAAAGAATGCCTAGCTCAGTAACTGGCATGGAGTCAGCCTTCACTAATCTCCCATAATAGAACTGACAGGTCTTCAAGGCTGACATCCTCTCTTAGTCATACCTTGAAACCCTACCTCCTGTTTCTTAACTTCTCTGAGCCTGTTTTCACCTGTGTAAAATAGGGATGATAGTGGAGAGGCCGCGAAACTTTAATGAGTTAACGCCTATCAAGTACTTGGAACAATATGTGACCCTTATTAATAAAGCCGCTTGTAACTACTACGGGGGCCTCGCACACAGTAGGTATTAAACGAATCTGCTCGGAGCTGGGCTTGGGTGCCCAAATGCGCAAGGGAAGGGGAGGTTTTAAGCGAGAGGTTTGCAGAAAACTAGCGGGGAAGTCGGCTCCGCCCCTTCCCCCACCGGCCCCCGCCCCCGCCCCTGCCCCAGCAGCTGTCAGGACACGGCCGGCCTCGGCGCCAGTCCACCAAACCTGAACGTCCCATCCCGGCGCCCCCACCTTCCCTCGCCTACACAAGTTACCTTGAGCTGGGTTGCTCTTTGTCCCCGCCCCCAATCTCCATTGGCCGAGAGGTTTCTTTGTTAGCTGGAGCGCGCCACTATTATTGGTCCATCGGGACGCCGATCGCGTTGGGGGCGCGGCCCCGCCCCGCGCTCTGCCCCTATCGCTCCCTCCTCCCCCGCGCGCCCGCCCGCACGCCCGTCCGCCCGCGCGTCCCGCCCCGCCCCGGGAGTGCGCGAGGAGCTCCGCTACCATTTGCTCCGGCCGCAGGGCACCGAGGGCAGCGGCGGCGGGGACAGACCCCGGGGAACAGCAGCGACCCGGCGGCTGAGAGGCGGGCCGGAGCGCGAAGAGGCAGTGGGCCTGGGAGGCCGCGTCCATGGGCCCGCGGCGGCCGGGCGGCGGCTGTGCGGGCGGGCGGCGGGGAACGCGCGCTCTGTGAGGGCCCCGGGCGCGGGGCCCGGCGCCGAGGTGCCCGGGCGCGCTGTTCTGTGCAGCGCCGCGCCGTCTTGCGAGAGGCCCGTCCGGCATCCCGTCGCCCGCGAGCCCGCCCTGACCGCCGCGGGCGTGCTCCGGCGGCGGCCGGGCCTGCGTCGGCGGCAGGGCTGTGAGGCGGCGGGCGGCGGGGGCATGCCGCGGCGCCCGCGCTGAACCCGGCTTGAGCCGCCCGAGCCGGCCGTGCATGGTGCCGCCGCCCGCCGTCCGCAGCGGAGCGCGCGCCGGGACGGGCCGAGCCACCGGGCCTGCGCCGCCGCCGCCGCCGCCGCGCCGATCATGTCGGCGGCCAAGGAGAACCCGTGCAGGAAATTCCAGGCCAACATCTTCAACAAGAGCAAGTGTCAGAACTGCTTCAAACCCCGCGAGTCGCATTTGCTCAACGACGAGGACTTGACGCAGGTGAGCGGGGCGGAGACCCAGGCCCCATGCCGCGCGGCTGCGGACCCCCGGCTACTCTGGGGCTGGAAGTTGCCGGGCGCACTGACGGGGCCCCGCTAGGTGTTGCAGGGAGTCGACTGGGGAGGGCCAGAATGCCTTGCCGGGGCAACTAGCCGCCGCCCCCAGTTCTGACGCCGGTCAGACCTCCGTCCTGCTATGGAAAGGGGGGCAGACGTGGCCCGATTGCGAGGCAGGCAAGGGTGGGGGTGCATCTGAAGGCTACCGGGGGCGGGGAGGTGGAGAAAAAAAAAGTGTGAATCTTAGAGTGTGAGGTTGGACATGGTGGGGGAGTGTAAGGGAAATGTATTGATAGAGTCGGGACAAAAGGAATATCCTCAAGTATGCTGAAAAATAACATCCTTTCCCGTTCCCATAGCCTTGCCATGTGATTCATGCTTTTTGGGTGACTCAAAAATGCCTGGTTTTTCTTAGTAGGAACAAAATCTTTGGCGATTGCTTGCTGCTTCTCAGGACCCCCTTCAGACTGTTTTAGCTTGGGTGTTAGACTTGTCCCCCAGCATGGTCAAGGGAGTAAGACTGAGCGGTCTGTGGACTCCGTCTTGTCAGACTGTCTCCTCTTTTTCTAAATCTGCCACGCTCAGTAAATGAAGAGAGGTGAGGGCCTTGAAGGATGGTTTTGCTTTTGAGCTTAAACCGGAGGACCTCTTGTTGATGGGAGAGCTGGGGCCTCCTCTCCCCTCCATACCCTCCCAGCTCTCTGGTCACTTGGCAAGGACTGAAGAGACCTGTGGGTCTTTGGGGAGATGGGTTTGTTTCTCCCAGCCTTGCTGTCAAATGAGGGCTTTGGAATAGTTTAGTAAGTTCCAAACCCGCATCAGAGTCAGTCTTTCGACACAGAATCCTGAGGGGCCAACCCAGGAGTGATTTAAGAGAAGGGGGGAATTTGTATTGGTAACAGCTCTCTAAGAAGTTTGACTGTAGTCTCCACTGGCCTTTGGGGACCCCTGCACTGGTTTGCTCTCTGAGCTCCCACTGTTCCAGGATTCTCTGGAACGCTGGGAGGACTTTGGAACATGCAGATTTCATTGGATTTCCTGACCAAGCCTTGTCTCCTTCCCATGTGTCTGTGGCCCCTCCTCACCCTCTCGCCCAGTCTCCTTCCTCCTCAGAGCTTTCTCTCATCCCTCTGAATGAGACCAGTGGAGCTCTTTTCACATTCCAGTCCAGTGTGACCTAGTTGTAGCCACTCCTTTTGCAGAAGAACCCCTTAGATGGAAAACATTGCTTTGAAGTGGACCGGCCTGGCTGTTTTGAATGCCGCTTGCTTAAGTGCTCACTGGGTTTGTCTTGTTTACACGGCAGACCAGAGTAGGATGGCAAGGTAGGGGTTATGGCCTGGGACTTGGTGCCTTCCTTGGAGGTTAGGTTCCTAACTGTCAGGAAAAAGACTCATCTAAAAACCAAACAGTCCTCGAAGTCATACGATGTTAGAACCAAAGGACCAAGTCAGCTAACTTTTCTTGGTAAGAAGGTGATCTGGTATGTGGGGTGGACAGCCATTTAAGGGAGATTCTTTCTTGGCCCCATGGTCTTTCTCTAGGAGGCAGTTTATGTGAAAATGAGGGTACTGTCATCAGAGTCAAGAAACTTTGCTCCTAGTCTTAACTGTTATTTTTAGCTAGGTTACCTTGAACATGTCCCTTTGCCTCTTCTTCTTTTATAAACTGGGAGTAGAGGTCCCTGTCTTTCCTTCCTCACCAAACTGTTGTGAAAAGCAGGGAAAGTCATTATCTTATTAAACTTTTTTTTCCTCATACAATTTAAAAAAAAAAATTTAGTTAATTTTGATTTAGGAATTTCTGAATTGGCAAAGGATATTCTGAGAGTGTGTGCTGGTAATTCCAGGCAACTGCTAAAATTATCATATTCAGTATGTACACCTCATAGGGCCTGTTTTCTGATTCTTAAGTGCAGGTAAACTAGAAGGGAGTCTGTATAGTTGAGTTGAATCTGTTTTCAAAAAAAATCTGTTGCTTATTAATTGGATTAAAGGGAGGCGGGTCACATATTTAAAGTACTTTACTCTTTCACTGTATCTACAGTTGAATTGTGGGTTTTGAAACAGGCCTGAGTCCTCCAGGGCACAACTGGAATGGTAGTTTCTGAAATAATGAGTGGGGTTATTTGTGCTGGGAGAGATTAGGGCAGCCTTCTACCTCCTGGGATCTTCCAGGAAGAAACTGCTCTGAAAAGAGGAGGGAGACTCCACTGTGGCCTACAGCCTTAGCTGCTGCTCTGTGCATCGGGGCCCTCCCCCAGCCTCTTACAGTCATCCTCATGGCTCCATTAGAAAACCTCAGCCAGTCAGTTCCCATCAGTCTTCCTCAAGTCTTTGCTTCCTGCTGCCCCTCCCCACCCTGAGCTTATTTTAGACTATCAAGGCTGAAAGATAGATCAGCTATCATGCAGGCCACCCCCTCTTTAATAGGCGAGGACACTGAGACCAGGGAAGCAGTGAGCGGTGTTGACTGACTTTTGCTTTTGGGATATCATTGTCCCAGGGTTAGGTATTTCTCTAAACCTTCTCTGATACGAGCATATTCCTTCAGCTATGGATTTTCTTTTTTCTCCTAGAGAGGTACAGAAACCTGTGAGGGACTGTAGCTGATTTTACCAATGAGAAGACTGAATCCCAGAGAAGGAAGCAACTTGCTCATTTGGGGGTTCAAGCCAGGGTTCTTAAGTCACTGTTCTTTCTCCTGTTCATATTACGGGTCTATAGTGGCTACCCCATGAACACACAAGGCCAAGGATGGTTGTGTTGTAGAAGGTGACTTGGAGGGCAGGCTTGGTGTAACCCACCAAGGGTTTGAGATTGCAGACTCTCTCCTCATTGTTGGAATTTGAAGTGATCCAAGATGAGTAGTACATGACAGTCCTTTATTACTTGTCATGCCTCCCTCCAGTCACAGCCCCTGTTCACAAGGTGATGTTGAATTCTTCAGTCCTTCGTGCATTCTCATCAGGCATATACTCAAACACACAATTGAAACCTTTTTAAACTTAAACTATATGGACATATTTTCTCGACAACATATATATATATTTTTTCCTTACCGTATCTTGTGGCTGTTTTCATGGCATTACATAGAAATATACCCAAATTGTTCTGCATATTGTACCACTAGGGGCGTATCATAATCATTCCCTTATTGATGGACATCAAGGTTACTTCTGGGTTATGTTGTTACAAACAGTGAATGTTTCAGCAGACATCACGCTACATGCTTTTGGATTTGTGTGTATCTGCTTGCACAAATTCAAGTATTTCTCTGGGGCAGACACCTAAAAATAGAGTAACTGGGTTGACATAAAGTGTATTTTTTTTTTTTAATAGATACCACCACATTGCCTTCCAAAAAAGGTTGTGTCATGCTATTACCAAGATTGAATATTATTAAATGACTTAATACTTTAATAATTTTCCTAATTACCAGAAATTAAGTCTCTTTTTATATTTGTTGGATATGCTTTGTTTCTATTGTGAATTGCCTACATTTGGTGTTTACTTTTTTTCTATTTGGTTACTTTCCCTCCTCCCCCTATTGATTCATGGGAACTCTCTATGTATACTCTAGGTCAGGGGTCCACAAACTTTCTGTGAAAGGTCAAATAATAAACATTTTAGCGTGTGGGCTTCATTGTGGAGTTGTTGTGACAGTACATAAACTTATGAGTGTGGTGATTGCCAATAAAACTTTATTTACAAGGATGGGCAGCGGGAAGGATTTGACCTGTGAACCATAGTTTGCTGACCCCTGTTCTAAATATTAATCTGACACCAGTTATATATTATAATATTGTATATATACACTGCAGTATTATTATATGTATTACTTTCACTTGTCCTTTCATCTTAACATATGGTCATTTTTCTTTTTCATATGATAGCTTTAAATATAAACAAAGCTAAATTTGCATGTTTTCCTTTATAGTTGTAGTTTAATCTCATGTTTAGACAGATTTTCTAAGATTATAAAACAGTCTCTAAAATATTTTCTTAGTTCTTTTATCATTACTTTTATGCTCATCTTTTTAATTTACCAGATTTGTATTTTAGGAAAATAATTCCGGCCAAAGACAGAAGATCTAATAAAGGCCCTTGAAATAGTCCAGATAAATGACAATAACAATCTTCTTCGGGTCAGTGCTATGAGGAGAAAAGGAGTGTCAGATATGAGGACAGGGTGCTCGTGGGGATTGTGGAACCAGGGTGGTTAGGAGGACCTTTAACAGAGATTGAGATAAACGGATTTGGAGTAGATTTGGGGATGGGTGAAAACTAATATGATAATTTTGCCTTAATGGAGGTTGAGGTTCAATTTGGAGTGGCTAGGAATTCTGAAGCCATGGGAATAAAGTAACTATCATTGCTCAGGATTAGTGTAGAGTGAGATGAGAAGGCAGGGGAGAGTTGGGGTTGGTGGTTAGTGGGAGAAGTGGGTCTAGAATTAAGGTTTCTTGGCTTCCAGGTTCTCTTCCCAGCCTCATGTGATTTTCTAGGGCTGCTAGTGGGTATTCACCTGTTGTGATGTCTCATTCTCCTGCCAACTTGTGTAATTTTAGGCATTGCCTTTTGTGGAAAGAGTCACTGCCTCTGAACTTAAGTTCTCATCCAGGTCTACTACTGTTTTGTTGTGAGTCTTTGGTTGGGTCATTTTCCCTCCTCAGGTCTCCATTTCCCATCTGAAGAGTGAGGAGGTTGCTCTAGATGTTTACCAGGGCACTTTCAGTCCTCTGTGTCTGTTCTTTGTCCCCTTGCAGTCTCCCTGTCTACTTCTGTTCCTCACTGTGCCCATTAGTACCCATTGAAAGGGCTGTTGGGGCTATAGGATAGGAATACCAGCCATGGAGGTGGGGAGTCCAAGACTTGGTCCGTGTGCATTACTTCATCAACTTTTCTTTTGTTCCTGTGACATTTCTGCCAGTTCCAAGGTATGTCAGGTTAAGTCATGACTTAATGTTCGCATCAGAAGCAATGGGAGATTTCATGCCCATCCTTTTTAGATTTATATAACTTGTATACAGCTTGGGAGGTTGTTTGGCGTGGGTGTGTCAAAAATCCCAGACTTGGGCCCGCCCTGGTGGTACAGTGGGTTAAGCAACACACTGTGAAGTGGACCACAGCCACTGCAGTACGAGTTCAATCCCGGCCTCCGGCCAGGGAGGTGACCCGCATGGCGCAGCAGACCTCTCCAGCCTCGCCCACTGCTCCCCTCAGCAGTGTATCTGTCAGATCTGCCTGTTCTGTTCCCCACTCTGTCTCTGGTGGATCCTCACACACCCTGCACTTATGGCCTGTACCCCAGTTCTTGTATGAATAAAAAAATCTTTAAAAAAAGAAACATTTAAAAAAAATCCCAGACTTAAAAATTGTTAACAAGTTCATGAAAAAAGATGGTCAGCAACTTTAATCTTAGGGAAAAGCAAGTTGAAAACACAACGAGACACTACTTAAACTCACTGGGATGGTTATAATAAAAAAATGGAAAGCAGTAAGTATTGATGAGGCTGTGGATAAATTAAAACCCTGATAACATTGTTTATTAGAATATAAAATGTGCAACTGCTGTGGAAAAGTTTGGTAGTTCCTGAAAAGTAATTCTACTATTAAATACCTTAAAGAATTGAAAACAGGTATTCAGAAAAATACTTTTATAAAAATGTTCATAGCAGCACTATTCATAATGGCCAAAAGGTAAGGGCAACCCAAATTTCCATCAATGGATGAATGGATAAACAAGTAGCGACATAGTCACACAATGGAATACTATTCAGTGATAAACAAGAAGACATGCCACAGTGTGATTAAAGCTGAGAAATAATGATGTTCAATGAAAGAATCAGACATAAAAGATCACTTATTGTATGGTTTTATTTATTTTAAATATCCAGAATAGGTAAGTCTGTAGAAATGGAAAGCAGATTAATGCTTGCCAAAAGCTGGGGGAGGAAGAACAGGAGTACCTGCTAATGGGATCATGGACGAGATACTGGTTGTATAACATTGTGAACGTACTAAATGCCCCTGGGTTGTTCATTTTAAATGGTTAGTTTAAATGGTTATGTGAACTTTACCTCAAGAGAAAAAAACTGAGTGTGAGAATCATACACATACAAACCCCTAAGCCTGCCCTTTGTTCCTTGTGTCATTTGGCATGAATATATGATTGTTTCCAGAGTCTAGACCAGGGACTGGCAGTTGGTTTTTTTTGTTTGTGTTTTTTGTTTTTTTTTTTCTTAAAGAGCCGTATAGTAAATCTATTAGACTTTGTAAGCCAGTGAACACCAAAATTGAGGAGTTTATGTAGGTATTCATGTAACCATTTAAAAATTCAAAACCCAATCTAGTTGTTGGTCTTAAACAGCCAGCTCGGTAGATTTGGACTACTGGGCATGGTTTACCAACCTCTGGATTCAACCAGCCCTGTCCAGTAGAAACGTAATGGAAGCCACGTATGTAATAAAATTTTTTACTATTTGCCACCATAAAAAAAATAAAAATAGGTGAAATTTCAACTACATTTTATTTAACATGTCTAAAGTACTATTATTTCAACAAAGAAGTTACTGTGTGCAGTTGAACCTTTGTAGCACCCTTCACTCTAGCCACTGTTGAGTGCTCCACAGCCACATGTGGCCCCGTTTTTAAAATATTGGCTCTCTTCTGGGCTCTTGAGATCTTCAGGGGATGGGAAGGCTGTGTCTGTGGGTTTCATCCTCCCTAGGGGTATCCTGCAGACAGCCTGTACCCCAAAGATTCCTGTTCCTGGAATGCCAGTCCTCTCTTTCCTCTTGTTCCTGTTTGTGTCCCCCGCCATCCCTTCTTGCCTTAGGTATCTTTTTGCTAAATTTGGGGACTTCTTTCTTTAGTGACTCCTTTTAGTATATTTGAGAGCTCTGGGTCTCTGATCCCCACTGCCTGATCAGGGACAGAAGGGAGGAGGATGCTGGCCAGGGCCCAGCAGACCTGTTCTTGGAGAGTAAAGGAGAGCTGGGGGCACCCTCCAGGTGAATGGCCGGTGACTGCACTTGGACATAGCCCTTTATATTCACGGAGTGTGTTGCAGCTGTATCCTGACTGCTGTTTCCTTGCATTTTAGCTTATTACTTGACCTTTGTCTCCCAAGTTTTTTCCTTTGCCTCACAGAAGGACTACAGTTAAACCCCTATGTTTTACTCTTGGCACAAATGTGCGGGGTGACCCAGGAAGGTCACTAACATTCTCCATACCTCAGTTTTCCTACTTATAAAGCCAAGGCCCTCATTCTGTTTCCTAGGAGGGGTGTGTTAATGGAATGGATGGAGGGTGCTCACCAGGCCTGTGGAGGTTACTGAACCCCCTTTGTGGTAATTAATATTCCAGGAAGTGTGTGTTGTGCCTCTCCTCTCCAGGGGGGAATAGCCTTTGTCTGGTCAGTCTCCTGATTATTAGGACCCTGATGTTAATTAGATGAAATAAAGAAAAATGACTTGGAATGTTTAATTTGTTCCCAAGCTGCCATTTAGTCTTGAAAGAGAGGAGAGAGCATGACAGTTAGGGAAAGAGAGGAATGACATCATACTGCTGACATCCTGGTGCTGTGTGAGAAGGGAGTTGTAGTGAGGAGAGGTAAAGAGCCCTGGCTGCTAATTTGGAAGTATTTAATTAAAGAAAACAGATTTTTTTTTTTTATCCTTTGAAACTTACTTTCCAAGACTCATTTTCCCATCTGAAATAACACAAGTGGACAAGGTCAGTGGTTTTCAAACTCTTGTTAAATTGTGGAGACTTTACTCAAAGGAATCTCATGGGGGAATGCCATGTATGAAACCCAAACAGTGACTTGGTCCTGGATTCTGGTGTTCAAGGTTGGAGGTCAGCCTCTTGGCCACTTCTGCCTCTTATCTGGAGGCCTCCAGGTTATATCTGGAGGTGACGAGTGGCAGGTTTGAAAATTCTGCCGTAGATTTTGTGGTCCCTCTAATCTTAACAGTTGAAGCTTCTGTGAAATTGTCCATGACAGTTTAACAGTTTGCCTAGGGATGGAGCCCTAAATACCCAACTCTGCTATTCCCCTTGTATTATCATTTCCTTTTGGGGAGAGAGCGCCAGTGGGTTGTTGTGCTGGCACTTTGTCCCTGGAGATGGAACTAGAGTCCTCTAAACCACTTGATGGTTTTCTCTGTCAGGGTCATCCTAGGGCACACAAAACCACAGTTGGGTTTTTCGCCTGGAGCTTAAAACCCTTCTGACGCCTTCCTTTATGCTCCGCTTGGCTTTTACACACTTGTGCTAGACCGTGGCCTACCAGGGCTTAGGGGCAGCTCTTGCCTGTGCAGCCTCCTCAGTCTTCATTGCACTAAATCAAGTGTCATGTGCCACGATCTCATTTCATCCTCAGCGGCCAGAGAGGCAAGTAGGGCTGGTGGTCACTGGTAGAGGAAGGGATATGGAGTTTCAGGGAGACCACTTGAGGCCGCTCAGCTGCTCAGCTGTGTGCTGTGATACAGTTAGGGAAAAGGGAGAAATGACATCATACTGCTGACACCCTAGTGCTGTGTGAGGAGGGAGTTGTCGTGAGAGATGTAAAGAGCCATGGGGCTCCCACACTGGCCTTTGTGCAGCAGGAGTCTGTCCTCCTGGGAAGGCCACTTTGACTTGTAAACTTGGTACTGTTTCTGTTGGAGGCTAGGGTATTGCAAAACAAATCAAAGCTATTTAATTGCTTTCTAATTCCTAGCCCTCAGAGGAGGGGTGTGCTGGGGCTGGGTGATTACCACCCGCAACTCTGCCATTAGCAGGTAAAGAATTGCCCCCAATTGGCACATGAAAAACACCTGCGACCCAGAGGTGCAGTGATCTTCGTGGGTCACAGGAAGGCCAATGTAGGTTTTTCCAAAGTCCTGTTTGTCCTCCCTGTCTGATAACAAGTATTAACCTTTGCTTTCAGAATCAGGGCCTTGCTCTGACTCGGATTCCTTAGTTGCTGGAGTGTAGGGTGTATGTATGAGACAGCGGCTATGCAGGGCATTTCAAGGGTCCTAAAATCTCCTCAGCCTTAGGGTGTCTGTGTTCCCCAGTCAGGCTGCCGGCCTGTGGCAGTGACCACACCTTTGGCACAGTCCTGAGCAGGAAGCCCTGTTTTTCCTCCTGAAAGAGGAATTCAGAATCAGGAAATAGTTGTGTCCTTGATCTCTGTAGATCCTAAACACTGGTTTTAATAGAGCAGTGAGTCTCCATGGCACACTTTCAGATATGGTAATACCTCCTGTATTCCTGGCCCACAGCTAAAAAGGTGGGGGAAGGGGAGCAGCTGCTGGGAGTTCCAGAAGAATCAGAGAAAAGAGTCCACATCTCCTGGGTGTCCAGTGCCATACCTGGAACTTCCCTATATTCAGGCTGGTGAATGACTTGGGACTTTGGGAGTCACAGGGCCCGGTGGAGTGGGGTGTTCATTTGGCTTCTGCTTGGGGACCTGCTCTGACCTAGAAATCTGAGTCCCACTTTCATTTTAAACATACTCAGGTGAAGGAATGGAATGGTTGAGAGGCTTTCAGCATAGATTTGAGTTCACATCCTGGTTCTGTTTGTGACACCAAGTGAACAAATTATTTAGAGTTCTAGGCGTGTCCTTCCTCTGAGAAGTAGGGTCTCTAATAACAAGCCTGTTTTTGGGTGTCTGTGAGGGTGGTAAGAGATGCGAAGCCCTCAGCAACTGCACACCAAGTAAATCAAGTGCCAGTTTGTCAACTACTGGCCGAAGGGAGTGCTCAGTAAATGCCGTTTGTTTTGCAAATGACTCAGGGAGACCCGCCTCCTTGATTTTGTGGGACAGTTCACCTTCAAACTTCTGTCTCCCTTTGTACCACAAGAACACAAACCCAGCTGCCTCCTCTCCCATTGAGCTTCTAGTACCTTCTTCCCTAGGGACTGGAAGGGCCACAGTCAGTTTGATTTGGTGAGTTTGATTTTCAGAACATGTTTAATATAAAGATTAAACTGGTTTGAAGAATTTTTAGCTGGTAGAAAGTAAAGAGCCCAGGTGCCTAAGACTGAGCATTAGAAGGTGTGAGCTGTTTTCTCCTGCCTAGCGGCCCTCCCCTACCCCCACCGCCAGTCCCTGCCATCCCGGAGTAGTGCACAGGCCCCCAAACAGGTAGTGCAGACCCTGTAGGTGGCAGCAGCTGATCCCAGCTTCCTAAGCCACTCTACGTGGAGTATTTGAGGTGCTGTCAATAAGAAGCTTACTGTCGTGGGAGAAGGCTTATGAGAGGCTGCATTTATCTTACTAGTGTTCCTGGAAGCAATTTTTTGAGAATCAAAGTTTTGGTGTCCTGAAACCTGAGTGGAACGGCTAGAGGAGGGTAAAGAGCAGCTCAGAGCCCAGCCAGAGTTGAGCCAGGTCTGGCAGTTGGGAGGGAGACCCGGCGAGGGTGTGTCCTGACCCTTTGGTCACTAGGTTGACTCAGCCACCTTAGCTGGCAGATGGGTCCTTGCGACTAGCCTTTACAAATCACATACTCTTCAGGGAGAGGAACCTTCAGCCCAAAGAGCCCTTCTTAGGGCCTAAACAAATCAAAAGCAGGCCTTGCAGAAACCGGAGAACAAGCTCTTCTGACAAGCAGATGCCTTCTCAGCACAGGGCCCACTGATCTTCAGTCCCTGTGTCTCCCTGCCTGGAAGCCTAGGGAGCCTAGGGGTTCTTTCTCTTCTTGGGGTGCTGGGCCGGCTAGCTCAGCTGTGCAGCCTTCTCGAGTATGGAGGTTTGCCTGTACATACATCTCAGGGCAGTTGATATGCTTCGGGATTATTTACTGTGATGATGTTGGCATTCATAGCAGTAATTGCAGTGTGCCGGACCACTATTAACTCATTTATATTCACAGCAGTCTTATGAGGTAGCGAGATAAGAAAGCTGAAATGGAGAGAGGTCATGTAACTTGCCCAAGGGCAATTCAGTAAGTGGCAGAGTCAGGACGCCAACCCAGACAGTCTGACTGGAGGCGTCTTCCTTACAGTTTCCCATGCTGACCCAGTGGGGATTAGATGGGCCTTTTACAAGAGACTGTAGATCTCTGGCCATGGATGACTCTTGGCCTCGTATAACCCTTGGCATCCAGGGCTGTTCTGCCAGAGAGTGTATGTGTTGGGAAGGGTGGGGTTGGAGCATGAGACTTGAGCTGACTTTATATAGATTTCCTGTCTCTTTTTTCCCTTTCCCATTAGTCTCCCATCCTACCTGTTTCTTTATTGGAAGCACTGTTTCTTAAAGGACAGGGTGTGACTTTTATACAAAACTGTTGCCCCAGAAATTTGTCTCCACGCATTCCCTAGCATTCCTCCCTTTGCCATGAGTGGTGTCGTGTTCTGGAAATCTCAAGAACACGAGCTTAAGAGTACCAAAAAGGGAAGGGGCTTTTAAAAATATCACTTCCCTCTCCCCCAGCTGCTTCAGTCTAGGGAGCACCATGGAGCATGGGCTGGCCTTGGGGCATGTGCTTGAGGTGAGTGGGCAGCTGGAGGGGAGAAGAGAAGGAGTAATGGAGGGGCAGGCCATTGGCTCCAAGCCCCTGCCCTCTTTGTGCTTGGGATGCAGTGAAGTGTGTGTGTTTTGGTTTTGGGTTTTTTGTTGTTTGGAAAGGGTTGAAATTCACATAACTTGAAATTAACCATTTTAAAGTATTCAGTTGCATTTAAAATTTTCATAGTATTGTGCAAATACTGCCATGTTGCACTTCCAAGCAATTCATATCCCCAAAAGAACATTCTGTAACTATTGAACTTCCCACCCCCAGTCCTCAGCAACCACCAGTCTGCTTTTTGTCCTTATGGATTTATTTATTCTGGAAATTTCATGAAAATAGAGTCACAGAATATGTGACCTTTTGTATGATTCCTTGCGCTTAATGTTTTCAGATGTGGTACCATGAATCAATATACTTCATTGCTTTTTATGACTAATAGTCCATTGTATGGATATGCCACTTTTAATTTACCTGTTGATGGACATTTGGGCTGTTTCCACCTTTTGGCTGTTATGAATAGTGTTGCTATGAGCATTCCTCTATGTATTTTTGTTGAACACCTAACATCATTTCTTCTGGGCGGAGACCTGGGAGTGGAATTGCTGGATCCTGTGGTAATTCTGTTAATGAGTTGTGTTTGGAATTGGCATATCAGGTCAGATGTCAGATGTTGGGTAGATATGGTGCTGGCAGGGGTACAAGGCTTGGATGACACTACCCAAGCCCAGTGCTTCGCCTCCGGATGGAGAAGTGGGGTCTGGGGCCACCAAGGGTAGTAAACACTGTGTGCAACTGTGAGGTGGTGCCAGAGGGGTCATGCCTGTGTTGAACTTTGAGCTTCCTTCCTTTTTTCCTTTTTTGTCTTAACTGCCAAACTGCCAAGGAGTAGATAAGATGGTGTCCTGCATACATGTTGTTGGGAGGAAGACTGAGTGTATATGGGAATTGAAGGCAAGACCACAGGAGGAGATAGCAGGTGCACCCCATAGGGTGAGGGGTTTAGGGAGGACCTCAGGGTCTGAGATGGGACCGGGAAAGGATCCTGGGTTGGATAGATGGAAACAACCTTATTTATTCTGTTTACTAATCTAGATCCAGTTTTCAAACTTCATTCTTTAGCATTAAAACACAGAGCCCCTTAAACAGAAGGCGGAACTCCTTATATGAAAGCAAGGAGACCCATCCTCACTGCTCCCCAACCTGAGTTCTGGGTGTTGTTGATCTGACCTTTTGTCTGATTTATTCAAACCCTTGCATTGATAGTTTTTAATAGAATGAGTTATTTGATGTATACAAAAGAATATACGGAGCATATATATGCAGTATTCAGGTAGTCTGAATCTAAATAACAAAATAAATAATCAGCAAACCAACCACCCAGTTTAAGACAGACTACTCTCATCCAACCTGCTGCTCCTCACAGATGTTCCTTCCCCCGAGGGTAAGCCAGAAGGTTTATAGGGCCAGGAGTCTAAGTGCAGCTTGGAGCATTGGACATTGCTCTTGAAGTTAAAACTGTTTCAGAGAATATGAGGCAGAGCACATTTCTGTAAGAGTTTTTCCATCTCCCCAGCCCTTTAGAGGCTTGGGGGAAGAATTCCTGTGGCGGCACAAAGTGCTTGATGTATCCGCCTCTGTAGCTGGCTAGGATCCAGGAGAGGGGCCCACAGCAGATGACAGTTTTGTGGCACCCAGTCAGTTCATGTCCAGGGCTTCCCTCCATGCAGAGGTTGCACTGAGAGGAAGGTTTCCCTGCCCAGCTGTGTCAGGAGTCTGTTCCATTTCCAGATACACTATAAGGCAGTTTTGGGAGCAAGTCTGATGTGAGTTGCTTCCTTTTAAGGTAGTGCTGTTGAGGAGAAAGGACTCAAAGTAGAAACCAGGAGTTGGACCTGAAGGATCCAGTACATTTGGGTTGAGGCATGCCAGAGAAGTATAATCAGACTAAGGTGCCACAGGAGAAGCAGGGACGGTGTAGGGGGCAGGATGAGCTAGGTACAAAGTTGAGGACATGCTTGGGGAGTAGGAGATTTTCATTAGTGGTTCTGAGTTTTTGGTCTTGGGACCCCTGTAATATTTTGATTATTGAGGCCCTCAATGGGCTTTGGTATACCTGGGTTAGGTCTGTGGTATTTAATGCATTAGAAGTTAAAACTAAAGTTAAATATTTCTTAATTCATTTAAAAATAAAGTAAACCTGTAACATGGTCACATAACTTTTCCAAGCCAAAATTTTGTTGAAAAGAGCCCTATTATTTACCTTTTTGCAATCTCTTTAACATCTGTCACAATGAAAGACAGCTGAATTCTTCTATCTTCTGTATCCTGTCTATTGTGATATCATTTTATGCAGCCTTTGGGAAACTGTCTTAGTGACAGAATGAGAGTGAAAAGGGCAAATGATGATGACTCAGTATTTTTATGAAAATAGTTTTGACTCACAGACCTCCAGCAGGGTCTTAGGGACCGCCATACTTTCATAACTGTTGGTCCAGCCCAAGTTGGGCCATTTGCTTGAAGGCCCCAAAAGCCTTGATAGGAGGACAGTGAGGACAGATGTCATGGGGCTGGTGCAGGTGCAGAACCTGAGCAGCGGTTGAGATAGCACTGAGAATGAGACATGGGGTGAGCAGCAGGTGACAGGGCTGCCATGAGGAGTTCTTGCTTTCTCTTTGTCAGCTGGCTTGTTTCCGAGCTGGTGCACCCTGACTTCCTGCCTCCAAGGGCTTTCTGAGGAACAAATGAAACGTGGGTAAGGCAGTACATGGCACTTAGTAGTGACTTGACGTGCAAACAGTGGGGTAGGTTTCATTCTCCTGACTGTACAGTCTGACACTTTGCTTTTATGCTTCACCACTGTACTCTTCAACTCTTAATGGAGGAGGTCAAAGAGGACTGGAATGTTTTAGGATGGAGACTAGAGCAGCCACAGACAGGGCCAGTAGAGATGTGGGGATTGAGAGGCAGCTGAGAACTAACAGTCTGGGGGTAGGCCGTTCTCCTTGAGGCTCTGTGCTCACTTGCTTTGCAGCTGGAAATTAAAAGCTCTGTGTTTTCATTGAGTGGTGGTTGATAATTTCCAAGATTTCATCCCACAGCCTATCCTGGAGCTTGGTGCTTGAACACTGAGTTGGAGACCGGGTGGCAGCTCTCTCCTTGGAGACACAGGGTTGAGACCTGACACCAGGTGGGAAGGCAGGTGGAGAGAGTGATTAGGATTCCTCTGTCTAGGAATGATGGTCAGTCCTGAGCCCTCAGCATATGGCAGAAGGGGGACCCAAGGGGATCGTGGAGACCCTCAGAGATCTCAAGTGACACGATTGGGATTTTTTCATTTTTTGGAATTGGCTCCACTCCAAAATCTCCCTCAGGAAAATTAATCTTTCGGATTAAAACGATTCTCCACCAGGTCCTGCTCCTTGGATTTGGTTATTGGAAAGGAATTTTGATGTCTTTAATGTTAAATGAGAGCGTTATCTGCATCAACTCAGATCTTTTAATTACATCACAATTTTTGTTATGACATTTTTGTGTGTTTATATGGCATCTGTTAAGGGAAGTATTTTCCCTGCTTCTTCTCTGCTCACCACTCCTCCCGCCTCAGCCCGTCTGTGTCCTCTTTGGTGGGAAATCTTTGTGGGAAGGCCAATGTAGGTTTCCTTTGGGAGGTTTTCAGCTTGAGCTTGGTTTATGTAACTGGAGTGACCCAACTCCCCGTCTACTTTCAGAAAGCCTCTCAGGAACCCTCTTCTAACACCCACTTCAGCTTTTCTCCCTTTTTTGACTTTTGAGGAGCTAATTGTCCAAAAAGCTACCTCTTCTAAAAATAGTCATCAAACTTACACAGATGTTCACAGCCATCAAAAGGTAAAAACAACCCCAGTGTCCAGCAAGTGGAGAATGAATAAACAAATTGTGTCATGTTCATGCAGTGAGATGTTTGGCCACAGAAACGAATGGAGTACTGACATACTGCAACATTGAGAAACCTTGAAAATGTCAGTCTAAGTGAAAGAAGCCAGTCACAAAAGACTATACACTGATTCCATTCGTATGAAATATCCAGAAGAGGCAAATCTGTAGAGTCTGGTACCCCAGGGGTTGGAGTATGGTGGGGGATGGAGGTTTGAGGAGCGATAACTAAAGAGTACAGGATTTCTTTTTGGGGTGACAAAAATGTTCTACAGTCACAGTGATGGATGCCTGCAAATCATTGATTGCGCACTGTAAATAAGTGAATTGTGTGGTATGTGAATTATACTTCAAAAAAATTCTTACAAAAATACCTCCAAACAATTACTACCCCTACCTCATTTTTGATTTGTGTCTTTTAGTTTGTGTCGTAATTCACTTTTTGTCAAACCATTGCTTTCTTGTTTGACATTTGCTACCCACGTATGACTAGTACCACCAATTCCACCTCCATTCTGCCCTTCTTGGATATCCCACTTCCCAGGAACTCACTGGACATGGTGCTGGTCTCTCCCTCTCACATTTACCCACAAGTGCATGTGTGTGCACACCCATGCACGCAGCCTGGGGCTCAGCTGTGGTCAGGTGTGTGGTAGCAGCATAGGACATGTTCTGTGCCAAAACCAACAGGCCACAAATAACATTATTTTAGAACTGGGCCTTGTTTCACCGTGTATCTGTTGCAACGTCTTTGCTTCTACCTTGTGCCACTTCCGATTTGGCAGAAGGCTGGAACTGTTAGCAGGTTGTCTCAATGTTTGGGGCCTCTGAGATAGCTACTGAGGAGTGGGCCCTGAAAATGCCAGACCTTGTGGAATTTTGGGATGTGCTCATGTTTTGGGAGATGTTTTGACCTGCCCCCATAACACACTTCCAGCTGTCCAGCCACCATCTCTGGAGGGAAGCATAAACCTCTGTACTTGCTCTCTGCCATACACTGGCTCAGCTGTGCCAGCTTTTCCCAGACTGGTTCCTACTTCAGTTACTAAAGTTGATCTTCTTCTCATTCATCTTGGAAGTTTTTCCCAGATCCCTCCTCTCTGTTCCTTGATATGGAGTTCTTTTCCCTTCTCTCTACTCTTTGTGCCTTTGTCTCATTGTGGGTACTTTCAGTGGCATTATCTTTGCATTGATGTCTTTGTGTCTGGTCTTTGGCAGCAAAGGTTGGTAAACTGTATTTTTTTTTTCCAGTTCTGGAACCACATGTCCTGATATACTTAATAGTTCATTCCCCAAAATATCCCACTTTGGATGGTAAATTACAGGGTTACTTTACTTATGACACCCTGCTTTCCATGCAGAGGCACTCACAGTGTCTTTGCACAGGTAACAAAGACTCTTCCTCCCAGGGAAGAGCCCTGAGGTTTCCATCAGTTCCCTGAATACCTTAGCAATCATAGTAGGTTGCCTTGCTGAGTGGTGGATCCGTGGAAAAGTGGCTTGTGGTTGGTTCCTCATATAGTGATGATGAACTCCTTACAGCTGTCATGCTTTGGAGCCACACGTAGACCATATCACTGGCCACGGTGATGTCTGGGGAATGGTGTGCAGTCAGGACCTTACACCACCCCCAAGATAGTACCCCATTTGGGAATACACTTCCTCCCAGGACAAGTCAGCCTTTACTTTTGGGAGTGGCTCACTAATGTGGGGAGGTGGTGTCAAGTGCTTAAGAACCAGAAATGAGGCCAGGTGGCCTTGGTGAAGTCATGTTTCTTCCACTTGCTGACTCTGTGGCCTTAGACACGTTGCTTAATCTCTGTACATCTTGTTTCCTTGTATGTTAAATGGAGATAGTAATGGCACATACCTTGTAGGTTTGTTGTGAAGATTGAGGAATAAGTGAAGTAACAGTGAGCAGCTGGTAAGCTGTGGGTATTCGTGGTTCTGATAGCAGGGAGCAGGCCAGATGTGACTCAGAGAGAAAACTCACAGGCATTTTATACAGACTCCCAAAGTGCTCGCTTGGATCCAGTATGTATCCTTTAGATCAGCAGCCTTGCTCACTGGAACAGGCAGATTCTGGCTTCATTTGGCCTGGGTCCTGATCATGTTGAATCTGCAAGCTGAGCACAATTGTGAGTATCTTTGTGGACTTTCGAAGGCATATGATAGGCCTTGGAACCTCATACGGGAGGTGGTTTCTGTACTGAGGATTATAGTTTGGGTCCAGAACTGAATTGCTGCAAAGCAAAAGGACAGTATTATATGGGGCTTAAGATCTCAGACAAGTCAGAGAGACTTGGTATATAGTATGCTTTGGTCTGCACAGCTTTGCCGGGACAAGCTTGAATGTAGCCTCTTGAGGGGTCTGGGTTGATAGTCAACACTGGTTGGCCTTGACAGGTTTGTTCTAGAAGAGAAGCCCCACTTGCCTGGGATTCCTTGACCCTACCAGGCATGGTCACGTGAGTACTGACCTCTAATATGGGTCAAGAAGATGGGTGGGCACATGGCTCTGCTAAGAGACTTTCCCCACAGCAGTCTTGGACTTAAAAATATCTGGCCCTTTTGCTGTCTTATTTGGGTGGCCACAGGACAGTGAGGCTTAGCATGGGTAAGGCCTGAGGCCAACTTGAACATGTGCTCACAGATCCTTTTACTGATTTATATCTAAACATCTCAGAAAAGACAGGTGACCTTGAAATCTCCCATGATTTTTAAGCTTATAAGTTTGGTCAAATGGTTGCTACCCAGTCATCATTTCTCCTTTTGGAATCAAAATACAGAAAGTATTAAACAGTCTGCTCAGAGTATGGAAATGTTTCCACAGAACTCCTTTGGGGAAAAAGTGGGGGTGGGGAGAGGGCAGGGGTAAGGAACCAACCTCAAAACCACAGAAGGTGTATTATTGTAATTTATACACATTTTGCTCATAGATATTTCAATGAATCCTCTACCAAAGGGCCATTTGCCTATAGCCAAAGGAGTGCCAGTTCTTCAACTCTCACCTTTGAGCCAGAAAATCTTTGCCCCAAGAATCTCCCCTGAACTGGGAGACTGGCTACCACCATATGGGTCTTTCTTTATGACCATGTGGGACCTTGCTTTTTGAAGAACTTTCCTGGGGATGGTCACTCTGTGTGAGCTCAGGTGTTTATTAGCCTGGTGTGAGGGACCCTGTGTGCTGCCCCTCCCCTCAGAAAAGGGTTCCTGGGGTTCTTCCAGACTCGCCACAAATACTCTGCAATCTGTCTGTTGCACTACTCTGGGACCTCCATTTATCACCTTCCCTGTGGAGTTCACTCCTTGAGAACTACAGATCCCAAGGTCTGCCCCAAGGCCAGTTTGGTTTGCTTGCTGGCTGTATGCACAGCACAGTGTCGATACTGAGATGTTGGCCCTGACTCTGAGGCATTGACTGTTCAGTGGCCTAGTATGTCTTGTGTAACTTTAAAATACGCTATTGGAAAGGATATGTGTATTTTTATATTGTAGATGCTGGAACTGAGATTCATGGGGATATTTTCTTGCCCTGGATACTGGGGCACATAATGACTAAGTCATGGAACCAGAATCTTAACTTGGGCCTCCTGGTTCCCAGGCCAGAGTGTTTACAATAGAACTGTTACTGATAGGTCACACTCCTGGTAGAGAATGGAGTGTAGAGGTTCCCAAAACCCACTGACTTCCTGTTCTCCAGGAACAATCAAAACTCCCCTTTTTGGAAGACAATCTGCTTGGACTATATCAGAAGTTATGCATCATGGTTAGGCAAACATCTCTTCCCTTTAAAAAATAATATCTGGTAAGTATTATAGTAGTATTTTTTTTACCAGAACTATAAAAACAAAGCCCCCCTAAGATTTGCTCATGACCCCGACAGTGAATCCAATAGCTGTTTTCTTGTTGAGTCGCAGCCAGAGAAAGACAGAGGCACTGCACACTCCTTGTTTTTACTTCTGATGCTTCCTTCCAGTGAGTCCAGCTTCAGAGTTGCTTGTGAGGGAATTCTGCTGAACACCTCCAGAGGGTGCCAGTCACCCAGGAGATAGCAGATGAACCACAGAAATGCCAGCTGTATGTAGGCAACCCTGACCTCATGGAATTCTGGAGGGTTTCTTGAATTCCTTAGTTATTTATAATTATAATTATTGACTGTGTAACACAGTGAGTTGATGTATCAGCATTCACTTAGCCATTCCCTTGTTGGACATGATGTCCTCCCATATCATGAATGGGACCTTTTGTCTCTTTCTGTGTTATTTCTTTGGGTTGCTGGGTTAGGAACATGGCACTGTCTTGGTTTTGCCACACATAGCCACACTGCTGCCCTCTGAGAGTGTGCTGTGTCTTGTAATTTTTAGGTCTTTTGTCTTTGCCAGAGTCACATGCACTTGGTGGTGTGACTGGGCATTGATTCCAGGAAGAGGGACATGTCCAAGAGGCTCAGCCTGTCTGCTGGCTCTTCAGTGCCCCATCCTGAGGTGCTGAACAGTACTAACTAGTGGCCTGGGCACTCCATGTGTGGGGGTCAGTGGTGTGGCCCAAACTCATCCCATTCTTCACTGGGAGAACAACCAGGGAGCAGTTCCACTCTCAGCTATATGCCCTGACATATGTGTCCACTAATTCATTCTCAGCTTTGCTTTTCATCACCACAACCTCCTTTGCACTGGACATTTAGATGGTCATCACTCCTCTCTGAGCAAGCCAAGGTGTTGTTATAAAAGAAAAGAAACAGTGATGGGATGGGGGGAGGAGGTAGACCTTGAAGGGTAAGTTGCCAGCAGGATGCATGAAGAGCCATCCATGTAGGAGTTGCTTGTGTGAAGTCCAGAAACCTGAAGCAAATTTTCTTTTCCCTGGGAGATGTAAATGCAACAGCAATTTGGAAGAGGGGGAGGCAGGAGTGTTCTGGATTAATGGCAGTTTCAGCCACTGTAAATTCTCAGTAAACTGATGAATTTGGTTTGGTTACAGGGACATGGAATTTTGAGGGGGTCTCAAAATTTTGTGTGGGGATAGTGACTCCCTTATTCCATGGAGTCAAAGGTATTTGTATGTGGGAGGTGAACTTTGGAAGGTGAGGAGGCACTATTCTGTAGATGGCCTTCAGGATAGGGTGATCTTAGCAGGAGGGAAGGCGGGAGACCCACATTTTTGAAGCTATAGTTTCGGGTGCTTCCTCTTCAGTTCTGTATTACACAATATGTCTGCCTCCCTTACCAGGGTGAATCTGAGGGGACAGGAAAAGCAAGATTAACCACCTGTTAGAAATCCTACCAGTGACTTCCTCTCCCCACTCTGTGAACCACAGGCCACAGGCTGAGTGCTGAGCATGTAAAGTTCTAGATGCCTTGGAGCTGGCTGTAATGGGTGGCTGTGTCCAAAGGCCTGGTGTTTCTGGGAAGCGTCATTGTGGCAGCCTGACAATGCTGTATAAAGCAGGCCAGGACTTTTGCTCCATCCCTGCCTGAGACCCGCCCATTTGGCCAGAGTTGAGACAGTTGGGCTTTCCCTGATGCAATCCAGGACTACCGGAGAGGGAGAGGGGATGGGATGGAGGAACCTCATTGTGGTCAAGTAGGCAGAAAAGAGGGTGTGTGTGTGCATGTGCATGTGCAGCTCTCAGGAGAAGCTTTGGAAAGGTCATTGGAGCTCATACAGCATAGCTGAGGACCATGTAGTTTGGCCTTGCCTGGGTAAGGCCATTGCTGCTGGAACCTCTGTACTCTAGAGCTATGGTGGGTCCCCCTTCCCAGCATTAAATGTCTGTGTATTTGGGGGGATAACATGTTTGATATTTTAATTAAACTTTTAATTTTGAGATAGTTGTCATTTCCCATTATAATAAGTCCAGTTTCCCGCAATGGTGATATCTTGTAAAATTGTACATCAGTGTCTTGGCCAGGATATTAATGTCCATACAGTCAGGATGCAGGGCATGTCCATCCCCACAGGCCCCTCACCCCACACCTGCCTCCCGCCACCACTGACTCCATTACCGCAGGCAACTAAGAACCTCTTCTATAAATCCCATTTATAGAATTCAGCCACATTTCAAGAATGTCATGTGAGTGGCATCATCTGTAACTTTTGGGGATTGACTTTTGTCACTCATAATTCTTGAGAGTTTTATCCAGGTTGTGTGTGTCAGTCATCTGTTCCTTGTTAGTGCTGAGTAGTATTCCACATGTCCATGCACCACAGTGTATTCAACCATTGACTCATGAGAACTCCCGAGCTTCTTCCAGTTTGGGACTATTACAAGTAAAGCTTATATCAGCACTTCTCTGCCCTTTGTATTTGAATGGTATGGAAGGTTTCATTTTTCTGCAATACCCAGAAGTGTAATTCCATGATATTTGCATGTTTAGTTTTCTAAGAAACTGTCAGCATGCAAGAGTGAATATACCATTTTCCATTCCCTCCAGCAGTGTATGAGTGATATACTTTCTTCTCTTCTTTGCCAACATTTGGTGTTGTCATCCTGTTTTACTTTAGTCATTTTGATGGATGTATAGTAATAGTTTATGTGGTTTTAATCATTTCCCTAGTAGCTAATGATAAAATCTTCTCATGTTTATTTGCTAGGTGTGCATCTTTGAAATTTTTTTTTGGAAATTTTATTGAGGTAACATTGATTTACATTATTGTTTGTATTTTGGAAGTGTACAGTCTCCCATTCATGAATTGTTAACCATAATGCACCCGCAACCAAAGCACCCAGAGTCCACCACCATAGTCCATGTGCTCCCTCCCTGTGAAATGTTTACTGTTGAGTTTTGAGAGGTCTTTGTGTATTAAGGATACTAGTCCTTTTGTCAGATACATAGTTTGAAATATTTTATCACACTCTGGGCCTTACCATTTTACCTTCCGAATAGGGCCTTTTGCAGAGCAAAATTTTTTATTTTAATGAAGTTCAATAAGTGAGTTAAACTTTGTGTTTGATTTTGAGTTTATTTTATTTTTTTAAAGATTTATTTATGTATGCATACAAGAGCTGGGGTATAGGCCAGAGTTGCAGGAGGTGAGAGGATTCACCAGACAGAGTGGGGAGCAGAACAGGCAGACTGACTGAAACACACTGCCTAGGGCAGCAGCGGGCGAGGCAGGAGAGGTCTGCTGCGCCACGTGGGTCCCCTCCCTGGCCCGTGGCAGGGATCGAACTCATGCTCCAGTGGCTGCAGTTTGCTTCATAGTGCGTTGCTTAAGCCGCTGTGCCACCAGGGAGGCCCCTGAGTTAATTTTAAAGTTGAGTTTCATTTATTTATTTTTGCTTGTGCTGAAAGACAGTTTCTGTCCATTGATTTGCTTTAGCCCTTTTGTCAGAGATCAAGTCGGGCATATTTGTGTGACTGTTTCTAGGCTCTCTATTCCACTGATCTGTGGCTTTATAATAACTTTCATAATCAAGTATCCTCTCTCTTCTTTTTTAACTAGAAAAAAAGCTTTGATTTCTACTACTTTTCAATATAAATTTTAGAATAACCTTGTCTATATGTATATAAAGTCTTGCTTGCTTGGCTTCTTGATAGCAGATTTTCACTCAACCTGTATATCGGTTTAGGGGATAATCAATGTCTTAGGATCTTCCAGTCTATGACCACAGTGTGTGTTTCCATTTTTTTCAATCTTTGATTGTTTAAGTATTTAATTTTTATTTTTTTATTTTTTTTTAAGATTTATTTATTTATGCATACAAGCACTGGGGTACAGACTGGAGGTGTGGGGGGGGTGAGAAGATTCACCACAGAAAGCGGGGAGCAGAACAGGCAGATCAATGGAAGTACACTGCTGAGGGGAGCAGCGGGCACAGCAGGAGAGGTCCACTGYGCCATATGGGTCCCCCGCCTGGCCGGCAACAGGGATTGAACTCGTGCTGCAGTGGCTGCGATTTGCTTCATAGTGCGTTGCTTAACCCACTGCGCCACCAGGGAGGCCCTAAGTATTTAATTTTTAAAGTGATGTAAATGACATTATAATTTTGGTGTCTACATATTTATTGCTAGTTTATAGAAATGTAATTAATTCTGTATGCTAATCTTATATCCTACATCCTAGCTGAACTGTTTCTAATTTTTGTAGATTCCTTATTTTTTCTACACAATTATTTCACTTGTAAGTATTTTATTTCTTCTTCCTGATCTACATGCCTTTTATTTCCTTTCCTGCCTTATTGCAATGGCTAGAAATTGCAACACTGTTAAATAAGAGTTCATCTTGCCTAGTTCAGCAGTCTGGGGGTAAATATTTAGTCTTTCACCATTCACTGTTACGTACAATGTTAACTGTAGCTTTTTTTGTAGGTATTCTTTGAAATACAGTCTACTTGTTCATTTTGTGTAATTCCTTAAATATATTACTGAATTGTATTTGCTAATATTTGTTGATATGTTAGGCCAAATTTACTTTTTCTTTTCTCTGACTTTATATCTTTTCTTGCTTGAACTTCAAAAAATTTGTTTTTTGATAAGTTTTGTGATTTATTTGCACTGTTTCCTTTTTTAGTATACACTTTTTTTGGTGTAAGTTTTTTAGTGGTTGCTTTAAGCACTACATTATAAATACACAACTTATCATTGTCTGCTGATGGTGTCATTTTACCAGTTTAAGTAAAAGGAGTGCTTCCCTTTATATCCCTTTACTCTTTCCTATGTAACTGTCTCAAGTATTTCCTGTACATAATTTAGAACTACATAAGACAGTGTTACAATTTTTATTTCAGTCAAACCTATTTTTAGAAACTCAAGAGTAGGAAAACCTAACTACCTGTATTATTTTTGCTTGCTTTCTGATGATTGAAGGTTCCTCTTTTATCCTTTCCTTACTCTTTAGAGAACTCCCACTATCCATTTTTAACGGTCAGTCTGCTAACAAATTCTCTTTTAGTTTTCCTTCATCTGAGACTATTTTAATTTCCTTTTCATTCCTTAAGGATGATTTTCCTGGGATAGGATCCAGGGGTGGCCAGTTGTTTTCTTTCAGTACCTGGAAAGTATCTGCCATTTCCCTCTGGCCTCCATGGTTCTGATGGGAGATCCATTGTCATATTTGTTTTTTTCATATTTATAAGTTGTACTTTTTCTCTGACTGTTTTTAATGGTTTCTTTTTGTCTTTAGTATTCAGAAATTTAATTATGGTGTGTCTTTTGTGGTTGTCTTTGGGTTTATCTTTTGGAGATTATGCAACTTATGTGAATCTATAAGTTGTCATTCTTACCAAATATGGAGAGTTTTCAGTTTTTCTTTGAGTCTCCTTTCTGGCCCTCTTTCTCCTCTATTTCCAGTACTCTGATGGTACAAATGTTAGATGTTCCATTACCATCTTACAGGTCCCTATGATTCTGCTTTTCTTGTGTTTATTTTTTTAAAGTCTGTTTTCTCTCTGTTGTCTGACTGAAGTGTGTCTATTGTTTTGTCTTCCTGTTCACTGATTCTTGATTCCCATCATTTTGCTGTTAGCCCACCAATTAAGCTTTTGATGGCTGTATTTTTCAGTTTCAAAATTTCCATCTTGATTCCTATAGCTCCTATTTTTGTGCTGAGGCTTTCTGTATTTTCATTTATTATAAGCATAATCATAATTTCTTATTGGAATATTTTACCATGGCTGCTTCAAAATTGTTGTCAGGTAACTGATATCTGTTACCTTGGTTTTGGCATCTGTCGATTTGTCTTTGTTCATTCCATTTGATCCCTCTTCCTGATATGATGGGGATTTTTTTTTTTTTTAATTGAAACTGAACATTTTCATGTTAGGTGACTGGATTCTGGGTTGCTCCAGCAGGGAAAGAGATCATCACCTTTTACTTTCAGGTGGAGATCAAAGATCAGATTTCCCACTTGGCCTCCTTTGACATCTGAGGTGAGAGGTTCCTTGTTCTTGCCAGTTAGGAGTGGGAGTTCTGGCTCACCACATCTGGTCCTCTGACTTCACCCTAGCGAGGAGAGGGAGGAGGCCCTTGTCTCTGCTGGTTGGTGATGAAAATCCTGGCTTCCTGATACCTCCTTGGTAGGGGTGTTGGAGCACTGGTCAGGAGAAGTCTAGCTGTTGGTGGTGTGGGAAGGGATAGAGCTTCATTTCTCTGTGGTTTCTGACTAGAGTCAGGCATATATTGCCTTGAGAGTTTTCTGTCTTGCCAAGCTCTTTTTCCTGGTTCTTCAGCTACAGAGAGCAGGCTTTTGTTGGGACTCTGGGTTTTTTTGGTCTGTGCCCATTGGCATTTCCAGTTTGCCCCTATCTCCAGTCCTCAGTCTGGGTAGATGAGGCAAAAGGAAACCCAGGGGCCTTATCACTGTCATTCCTTGGATCCCAAATCCCCAGCCTGTCTGCCTGCTCCTCTCCTACTTTCAGTCTTCCAGTATATACAGTGTTCAGGGTCTTATTGGGATATAGTCAGAGGAGTAGGAAAAACTATGTCTTCCCCACTTCTAGTAAGCAGAAGTTACAGGTAATCATTTTTGAAAGGACTTTGAGTTGAAGGGTAGGCCTATCAGCAACTTTCCTCCAAAACTAGCCAGAAGCCTGTCCCAGTTTATTGGAAAGAAAGTAGTTGAAGGCAAGTGTTCATCTGGGAACTTTCACATGAATCTGAACAGCGTGCTTCCTTCCTTGTGCAGAAATGCTTGGAATGTAACTCAGGCCCACCATTTGGGTCTTCGGGATAGCCTGACTGGTCCTTAGTGGATCAGATACCTGCGTCTCCTGCCCAGCCACCCAATAGAGCTTCCTTTTGGATTGTCTGTTCGGATGGCCTGAAGTCTGCTCTCAGGATATTTTTTTTTAAAAGATTTATTTATTTATGCATATAAGCACTGGGGTACTGGCCAGAGGTGTGGGGGTGGTGAGAGAATCCACCAGACAGAGCAGGATGCAGAACAGGCAGATTGACAGAAACACACTGCTGAGGGGAGCAGCAGGCGAGGCAGGAGAGGTATGCTATGCCATGTGGGTCTCCTCCCTGGCCAGCGGCAGGGATCGAACTCGTGCCTCAGTGGCTGCCATTTGCTTCATAGTGCGTTGCTTAACCCACTGCGCCACCAGGGCCGGCCCTGCTCTTCAGGTTATGATGGGACTTGCAGGAATGCTTTGGGGCCTGTCAGAAGGAGGGATGGATGCTGCCTTAGGAAGCTGCTTGTGTGTCTTTAGTCCTGTAGTGATAGCGAGTGGGGGATGCACTTCTGGATTTACTGACACAAATGGTTAGTCAGTCTGAGAAATAGTTACCGAAGCAGTGACCCTTTCTGGGACCCTTTCTCATTGCTGTGAGATGAGGGCAGGGTGGCTAAGGCAGGATCCCAGGTTTTCCAAGGAGAAGGAAGCTCAGAGAGAGGATTCAAAGACCCAGGAGTGACACAGGTGGAGGCTGCAGCCTCCCTCTGCAGACCTGCCCAAGGCTGGGGGGTACCAGAGGAGATGGGCTGGCCCCATCCATGCCTTCCTAGACTGAAGGCTCTATTGGGGGAACACTCGTATAACATCCTTGTGTAGGGAAATAATAGGCATAAATTCCTGCTGAAATGTGTCATTATTATAAATTCAACAAAGGAGAGATACTAGATAATGGTCAAGGGCTGTCAGATCGGGCTCGCTTGATGAAGGGGCATTTTAATGCAGCCTCAAAGGATGGGTGGGTTTGCCAGGCGGGGAAAAAAGATGATAGAAAAGATCATTGAACAGTGCAGAGGCCTGGGTAGGAGAGGAGACTGCAGCAGGGTGAACTGCGCAAGAACAGAATGGAAGATGCAGTTTGAGAGGTGTTCTGGACTTGGCTGTAGCTCATGGAAAGGGGTACAGAGTCTGGATGTTCTTCCTCTGTAAGAAGCACTGAGTTTAAGCAGGGAGTAGCCTGAACTGTTTTGTACTATCAGATTGGCCCCTCACTGGCCCACGAAGGTATGTCTTTCTGCTGGTTCTTCAGCTATACGCAGAGCCCTCTCCACTCCAGGCTGTCTTCCTGCTTGTGTGTTTGGGGGGCCCTCATCTCCTTCTAGGTCACTCTTACTCCTCACCCCTCCTAGTTGCTCACTGGATGGCAGGTATCTTACTGTCTTCCTGGTGACCCTAGAGTTGCGCAGCAGATGCATTGTAGTCATCCAGCTTCGGCACCAAGTCAGCCCTTTTTTGCAGCTCTTTGTTCTACCTTGTTCTTCCCTTGTCTAACCTGTCTCTACTGCTTCCTGTTTCCTCTCCTGCCTCTGTGTCTGGCACGTTCCAGTTCTCTACCTACAAACTAGTGGAGCAAGTCATTGCCCTTTGAAACCTTTGTCCCTATGTTTTTGAATGAAGTCTGGCTGGGAGCAGAATCACTTGAAATGATCCCCATCCTTAGGTTTGGGAGAACAACATACATTAGTTTACATTTCCTTTGGCCTGTGTGCCCCTGAAGGTAGGAACATTCTCTTATTTATCTTGGCTTTCCCATAGCCTGACTAAGACCTTGGCAAGTGATTTTTGTTGTTGTTGTTGTTGTTTTTTTTAAATCAGCTTTATAGAGATAGAGTTCACATACCATATAGCTGACCCATTTAAAGTGTGCCATTCAGTGATATTTAGTGTATTCCCAGAGTAGTGCAAACATCAACACAATCAATTTTAGAACATTTTCATTATCCCAGAAAGAAACCTTGTATCCCTTAGCTGTCACACTCCTCTCCACCCCAGCTTTCCTTCCCCCCCATCCCCAGGCAACCACTGACCCACTTTCTGGCACTATAGATTTGCTTTGGTGAATGTTTTTGATGGACTATGCCAGCTCTTCCTCCCAGAGCACTTGCTCTTGTCCTGTGCTCTTCGTTGGCCCAGCCTTCCCACCTTCTAAGACAATCTGCCACCCCAGGCTTCCTCTTTAGGTGATCTGATAAGAAAGTCAGGGCTAAGTGAGGTGAGTGTTGGCTGGCTCCCTGGTGTACAGCACACAGTAGGCCTGAGCAGGTGTTTGTTGAATGAGTAACGCTACTGGTGGTGTGTTGGGATGAGACTGTGGCTGGGTTCTGAGGGGACATGTACCCTTAAGTCTTTTGCTGCCCCTTTAGGGGAAAGGTGAGGGTGATAGGATTGATAATGTGAAGTTGCCCCAAAGCCCTCTAGCTAAGAGGTGATACACAATACAATACAATACAATACAATACAATACAATACAGTACAGTACAGTACAATACGCTAAGAGGTGACATACAATCAAAACTAGAGAGAAATGGGGCCTCCGTGGTGGTACAAGGAGTTAAGCCTCAGCACTATGAAGCATCGCAGCCACTGCAGCACACATTCGATCCCTGACCAGAGAGCTAACCTGCCTGCCCAGCAGATCTCTTTTGGCTTGCCCACTGCTCCCCCCTCAACAGTGTATTTCAGTAGATCTGCCTGTTCTGCTCTCCACTCTTGTCTCTAGTGAATCCTCTCACCCCTCCCTCCCAGACACACCTCCTGCCTGCAACCCAGCTCTTAAATGCATAAATAAATAAATCTTAAAAAAAAAAAAAAAAAAAAACCTAGAGGGAAATGGACTAGACCTAGCCTTATGGCCTAGCCTGAATTCATAGGTTGGGAAACTACAGTCTGACAGGCAAAATGGGGAAGCCACCTGGCCCAGAATACACATAAGGATTTGTCCTACCCCAGTGCTGACCCACCAACCTATGTGGGGCTGTGCTGAGTGTATACATCTCTGAGTGTGCTGGGAGAGAGGCCCAGTGAGTGCCAGCCTAGAGGATGGCTGGGCAGCACTGGTGCTTGCTGAGAATACAGAACTCTGCTCTCTTAGCTTCTGTTTTCCTAGGCAGAAATTCATTCCACATACTCCTTGGCCCTTGTGAGTTTTGTCCCTTTAATCCCTGCTTCCCTGCCAGCCCCTAGCTCTGAGTTTGATGGGAGTCAATCTCACACTTCCTCTTACCCATTCCATACCCCTTGCCTGAAGCCCCTCTTACTTGCTTTGTCCACATTCATGGGAAAAACCAGTTTTTCTCTTGGGGGTCTGGAGTATCCTGCAGAAGCCAAGAAAAGAAAGTGTTCTTGGCTCTCCTTAATGTTCTGTGACCTCTGGCAAGTGACCTTCCCTCTGTGAGTCATAGATTCCACAGTTATAAAATGAGGTGGTATGAAGAGGCCTCCCAGTTTGGGGTATTGAATAAAAAGTATGTTAAGAGGCCCCCTAAGGTATACCCAGAGATCCCTCTACCTGTATAAATAACCGTGAGAAAGTTTGGGGTTTTGCTAACTGCCCTTCAAAGGTTAGTAGGTCAGTTGACCTAGTTGTGCCTTTCTAATCCCTTTTCACCAGTTGAGTGTGGCTGAGAAGGGAGGTGGAGCTAGAATGTCTGTCTAGGTCTGTTCATTCTTGTGCTTCCACTACAGGATTTTTGGGGGAAGGAGGACTCTTTGGATGAAAATATAATGATAGCTAACAATTATTAAACACAGGCTAGGCACTCGTTAGGTTGTTTTTTTTTTTTTTGAGATCTAACAGTTTGATAGTTTTGAACACATTCATAAAATCATGCAGTTATCTTAACTAATTTCATCACTCCCCAAAAGAATCCCCATACCTATCAGCAATCACTTCCCATTTCCTTCTTTCTCCAACCCCTAGCAACCACTAATTGCTTTCTGTCCCTGGATGTGTCTGTTCTGAACACTTTATATAAGTGGAATCATCTTTGTGTTCTTTTGTGACTATCTTTGACAGAACATAATGTCTTCAAGGGTCATCTGTGTTGTAGTATGTATTGGTTCTCCATGCTTTTTTATTGCTGAGTAATATTTCATCGTGTGGCTGAATAATATTTTGTTTATTCATTTATCTGTTGATAGGCATTGGGGTTGTTTCCACCTTTTGGTGTTTGTGAGTAGTGCTGTTATGAAGACTCATGTACAAGTTTTTGTTTGATCACCTGTTTTCCATTTTCTTGTCTGTATGTTCCTGGGAGTGGAATTTTAGGTCAGGTGGTAATTCTGTGTTTTCCTCGGCAGCCATACCTGTTTGCATTCCTGTGCTGTTTTACTTGTACTATCTCAACAATCCTCACTTAAACTTTATGAGTTGTGGATATAATTGCAGTCATCCTCACCTTTCAGGTGGGAGAATTGGGTTTTTAGCCCAAGGTCACACTGTCAGTAAGGTGATGATTCTTTGGCCTGTGTTAGCTTTGATTGCTAAGCAGTGTCTTTCCTCCAGGCCCTGTTTTGGACCATTGGGATAAGGGTTTTTGACTGTGGTGTTTTGTGATAACCCTAGTGCCTTGCAATATTGATACTCATGGTTATGGAAGAAAATGCCATTTTTCCCTGATCTTGGTGGCTTGATTAAGAACTTAAGGGAGGCATCCATTTATTAGCAGTTCTTGTAGTCTGCAGTATTTGAGACCGTGGTGGGATTTTGTGTTGCGCTTTCCACGCCTGAGGCTACAGACCTTTCATGAGCATCTTGCTCTCCAACATCTTCCTTGGAGATGCCCCTGTAGCTGTGGAATGAGATGCATGGCCTGTGTTGAATAGAGGTGACTTCTGTGTCCAGCAAGCACTTGTCATGAACTTGACTCTGTGATCCAAGCCTGCTAATAGATGACCCTGACCTCCTTTTTCTCCTCCAGGCAAAACCCATTTATGGTGGCTGGCTGCTCCTGGCTCCAGATGGTACCGACTTTGACAATCCAGTGCATCGGTCTCGGGTAAGAGCAGATTCTTGGGATGGGAGAGAATAAAGAGGGGCCCATGTAAGGGCATATTGGCAGAATTGAAGACGGAGATGGGAAGGTCACTGGTGGATCCTGCAATGGCAGGATCAGCAGGGAATCCCCATTTGATAAACTCATAGATTCTAAAGGGAAAATCTCAGTTTTACATTGTTATGCCTGGGCCTTCCTTCAGAATGTGGTGATTTTCTCACATGGTACTGCCAGTTTCTTGGGTCAGATCAAATCTAGAAATGAAAATAGTTAAATGGAAGAAGTAAAAGAGTAATTCAGCAGACATTTACACTATGCTAATTAGGCTTCCAGTTCCTTCAGTGTCTAGGCAGCTCTCTCCTTCCTTTTCCTTAGGGCCAAAGACTCAGCAGATGAATGCTACTGGTAGGGAAGCAGGCCTTGAGGACCAACTTTGCTCTTGCCACATCATTTTGGGGACCCTAGCCTACTGTGGGTCCCTGCTATGCACAGGGTGCTGGCAGAAACCAGGTCTGAGCTGCAAGAGATAGATGGTCAAACCGGCATTATTCCTTTTCCATTGTTCTCTTGAGCTCTGATTCCTTCCCTGCTATCCTACTTCTGCCCTGCCTCTTGGTGTCTGCTGCCACCAGCCTAAATGTGACACTCTGGGCTGGGGTCTTTGGGGTTCCTTTTGGAACGGGCACTGACTTCAAAGACAGTGGAACCTTGGAAATGTTCCTTAAAGTTTCTAGGTGTTCTCTCTCTAGACACCTAGCCTGGAACCAGCTTTTTCTATGTCCTCTTCTCAAGGCCATTTGAGTGTCCTCTGTGCCTCCAGGGTGGGAGGAAAACAGGAACGACTGTGATTCAGTGCTCACAGTTACCAGGAAGTAGCTCCTTTCCTGTTTAATATTGAGGTCAAACAGAATTGCTATTTCCAGCTTCTGATAGGAGAATCATTATTATAAGTGATAATAATTCTGACCCAAAGCAGAGAGACATGATATTTTAGTTAGAGCTTGTAACCTTATTGTCAGTAAAAGCTTTTTTTTTTTTTTAAGCTTTTTGGGTTGTTGAAAATAGGTCATAGATTCGCATGATGATCTTTGGGATTTAGGGACCAACAGTCTCATGTTTTAGACACTGCTCTTCTCCCCACAAAATGAAGGAATATACTCTCATGGGCATTTTTATTCTGCTGTCACTGCCATTGGGCTCCCAGTGTCCTGGCTCTTGAGTGGGGCATAGAGAGGCAGCTATTTGCAGGTTGGTCACTCCCTGGACATCGTTCTTTGTGGTCTCACACTTCAGTTTATATCTGTGTTGGCTCTTTATTCCTCAGTGAATTGTGGCGTCCAGGCCTCTTTCCCCCCATCTCCCACTCTCATGGATCATTGGAACAACCCCTTTATAGCAGTTTCCCAGATTTTTTTGGAAAGTAGGGAATCAATGCCTGGCATTTAATCAAATGAACATTGGCATACACTGTGTGAAAAGCTCTGTAAGGGGTACATAAAAAATTCAAAGAGGTGACCAAGATATTGTTTCTGTTCCTGAGGAGCTTGCAAATTAAAGAAAAAAAAGTTTTTTAAGTTTCAAAGGCTTGTATAGAAGCACACTGAATGGTTTGGGCCACTCCCTGGCCTAATACTGGCTAACAAATCACCATTCTTCTGCTGTGGGTCCCTCTTGGCCTGCCATCTGCCCCAAAAATGGGAGTTCTGAAGCTAGTATTCCTTAGATATGGTTTGGTCAGATGGGGGCTCAGCAAGCAGAGATTCAGGGCCAGACCCTCCTAATCACTCATTCTTTACTCTGTTGCAGAAATGGCAGCGGCGGTTCTTCATCCTCTATGAGCATGGCCTCTTGCGCTACGCCCTGGATGAGATGGTGAGTGGTCTTCACCCACTCTGTCTCCAGCCAGGCCCTTCATTTTTGCTACATTTGTGCTGTCTGTGAACAACACAGCTGGTGTTCATATTTGGGTTTCTATTTGGGTGTCGAGGAATTTTTAAGAAATTAGTAGAGATGGCCCTGAAAAGCCAGATCTTTGGTTTGAGGCATCTTCAGTGTCCTGGGAAAGAGTAAGTGGTAAGGCAGGAAATCACTTCTGATCAAGTGTGACTGTGTTGGGCATGGCCAGAGCCATTGTAGTAGAGAAGAGAACAGGCTGTGTACCTGGGAGGTAGGGGGAGGAGTGGGGGGGGGGGTGCTGGTTCTGGACGTGATGTACAGATTGAGCACCCAGCTGTTTCTTGATCTGTTGTTGTCATTATTTTTGCTTNGGGGGGGGGGGGGGGGGGGGGGGGGGGGGGGGGGGGGGGTGCTGGTTCTGGACGTGATGTACAGATTGAGCACCCAGCTGTTTCTTGATCTGTTGTTGTCATTATTTTTGCTTGTCTGATTCTGTCTTGGTATAATTTTCTTAGCTGACTTACTTTAGAGGCCTTTCATGGTCATGGGGTCTATGTTCTTCTGTGGCAAACAGACACCTGCCTGCTCTGCCACCCACCTGGTTTTCTGGATAAATATTTACTGTTGTTGGTCTAGAGACCCAAAACCAACAAGGTAGAATGGCCTTTTTACACCCATTTTGTCTCTGTAGAGATTAGTCTTTCCTAACTAAAGTTTGACCAAATACCAAGATTTATAAAGGATTGAATATGGACGATTTGAGCACCTTTTCCTGTGCTGTTTGAAGTATGTGTGCATGGAACATGTACGTGCATATGAACAAAATTTTAAAATTGGGACTGTCCTGAAAAATCAGATCACACCATGTGATCCCTGACACACTGATCCTAGCCCCCTCAGACTACTTTGCTGTGCTACAAATGTGAAAGCAGGGTTCTGGAAGGGGGAACAGAGAAGATAGTTCTTTCCAAGGACTTTCTAGACTGTTGGAACACTGGGTTTTAGAGTGGATACTCACTTATGTGAATAAGCTGTAAGTGGGTCATTCTCATACTTGGGTCCTAATCTTTTGTGATGTGATACTGTCTCTCTTGCTTCTAAAATGAATTAATAGGTGTGATGCCTAGTTCTATATTAACTTATCACCTCATTAGTTCCCTCTTTAAAAAATTTTTTCTTCCTTCTCATTCTGTCTGGCAAGCATACTTGTACAATATAGTCATACAGAATGTTCTTGCCATGGAAACATCCGTCGTCCAGAGTAGTTTGAGGTGACTTGAATGGAGGTGAGTACTGAAAGAATAGTAGAATTTGTCAGAGGTAAGAGCAGGGCACTCATTTCCTTGGGGGAAAGAAACCAGGGCTGGGGTAACATTCCCCCTCTGTGTTCTTCCAACTTGGTCGTCATGTGGACAGTAGTCCTGGGGTGGGAACTGGGCTCTTAAGAGCCTTGAGGTTTAACTTTGTCCTCCTTGCGCCTGACTGACCTGTTCTTAAGCCTCACAAACACATAACAATAGAGAAGGGGCCTCAGCAGGTCACTGGATTACATCCAGGCTGGGCTGGGGCCATGATCCATCCCAAAAAAGAGCTTCCTGAACTTTCCTTGGAGACCGATTATTCTGGTCAGGAAATCTTTCTTTAGGTCTAACTGGAGTCCAGCAGAACCCGTTATTCCCTTCGGCTCAGTTGCACAAGCACAAAGAGGGTGGCTGCTGGGACGCCTTTGTGTTGGCACAAATGCAGAGCACATGCTGCATCCTAAGAGCCGCTCCTAAGTAATTGAGACTGTTGAACCATGAGCGTTGACACCTTGCCGTACGTTTTGGTCTCCCAGCAACCTGGATATTGGTTGGGTTTTATTTCATGTGCTTTCAGAGCAGAGGTGGAACTGTGCTAGCAATATGGAAAAAGAAAGTAGCCCCAGGAAAATCTTGGGCCACAGAAGGGGTACTGAGGGGATGCCCAGAGTTCAGAGTTTTTGGCTATGGGCTACTTTCTGGCAGATACCTTAGAGCAAAAGAGAATGACCTGATGAGACAGTGCTTGTCACCCAAACTGGGACAATGCAACACACTTTCCCCAGGGAATTAAATATTATCTCTCTAGAAAACAAATAAATAGAACAGTGGCAGTTGCACTTCAAATACTTTGAAAGTAACTTCTGAGGGTTTTCCTGTTGTGTAAGGAAAGTCCCATAGGGAAGCCTCAAGGAAGCTGCAGACTGTACTTGAGAAGAGGCCAGATGGTAAGAGGCAGTCTGATGCGAACTACCCAGTGGTCAGTGTTGGCAGTCATTGCTATGGGTCTTGGAGATGGCACTTCTTATAGGAGGGGCCTCTCCCACTCCATTGGTCTATATCAGGGCTTGTTCTTCCCGGCTGCTCCCCGAGGTGAGCAATCCAGATAGGAACTCTACCTCAGTGCCTTCCTGAAATCTAGTTCCGTCTTGACCTGGTCACAGTGTTCTGAAACCTGGAGCAGATTTTTTGTTTTCAGGCAGGTTCATGAGTAAACTGAATCCAGCCATGCTAGTTTTGCCTTTTGGTACCTGGAAGCAGAGCCATGGTGGTCCTCAGCGCCACTCTGCCTGCCAGAGCCTCCTGGCAATGTCTGGAGTCATCTTTGATTCTCACAGCTGTCTGGGCGTTGAGGGGGATGCTAGTGGCATTTAGTGAGTGGAGGCCAGGAATGCTGCTAGACATACGACGAAGCAAAAGAGAGTGATCCAGCCCCAAATGTCAGCAGTGCTGAGACTGAGAAAGTCAGTGTCGGTGGCTTTTAAATTTTTTGATTTACTTTTAAAAATGAAAATACAAACTTGATGTATGGAAGGGGACTCACTGGTTAGAGTTCCTGGGAGTGAGGGAGGTGATGGTACAGGGTTAGCCTGCTGGCTGGTGTGGCAAGTACCAGAGGTGGAGTAGAGGGGGGGCCTCTGCCTGGTGTGGGCTTCTATGGGATGTGTCCTGCACATGCGGCTACCACAAGACTAACAGAACTGCTTGTGAGTGTCTCTTTCCCAGGGATCATATACACACTGCTTTTGGCAGTGTGCTCAGACCACGGTGCCTGTGTAATGATTCCTTCTTGGTGTCATCTTCGTGACACATCTTGGTGTTGGTCTCTAAAAACAGCAGCTCAGAGCAGCCTGTGCTAATCAAACCACTAATCCTGCCACCCCTGCCAATTTTGGGCCCAGCTCTCACCTTCCCCCTGAATGGACCCCATGCCTCTGTAGCTACTCTATTGCCTGTAATAAAATGTAGCATTTTATGGGTGGGCTGTTCCCTTAACACTTAGTTACAATCTGTTTCAAATTGTTACTTGACTTTTATACAATATTATTGTTTGTTTGCATTTGTTTAAATGTTTTTTTGCCAACTAGATTCTGACTTTCTTTATATTGTTGGGCTCCCTGATAATTCTTGGTATCTCTCTGCATTGTTTGACTCGGAACTTGGATGGCACAAATTAGTAAATATTTGTTGAGTCGAACAAACCAACTTAAATTCACTGCTGCAGAATTTCTGCTTCCAGCTTGGGGAGGAGGAGGCCTGGCAGGAAGAGAGAAGTTGGGACCCAGGGTGCTTCTGGGAGAGGGATTAGGAGAGTTTTTCACCGCAGCTTTCCTGTGGTTCCTCAGCAGAAGAGAGAATGCCTCTCTCCCAGCCCCCACCCCCAGCCACCCAGAGGCTCCACAGAGCAAAATGGGGGAAGGTTGTCTTCGGCTCCCTGGATTGGGTCATCAGGGACTCCGTGAGGAGAAGGCTGCAGTCCCTGCATGGGTTCCTGCCTCAGGGCTGCTCCGAGAGGCCTTTCTGCTTGGGGACTTCTGCAAGGACTTCGGCCAACTGCTGCCTTTCTCTTCCGGCAGCTCTGTGATGGGACTAACCTTTGGGAATCACTTTTCCTTTTTTGGGAAATTTCTTTCTCGATACACCCACATACCCTGTAACTGGTGGGTGGGGAGGAGAGGCAAAATACCCAAAAAAGGAAAAAAATTTCCCAAATGCAAGCTGAGGTGAGGTGGGCTCAGGGCAGCCTCACAGACAAGTGGGAGTCTGAGCAATGTGGCTGGGCTTTCGGTTTTTCAGGAGCAGATGGAGTGAAGACTCTAGAAACTCAAACTGCTACCTCTTCCCTCTGTTTTTTAGCCCCCCCCCCCCATAAAATGCTAATTGTTAAGCCAGTTCTTTCTACTTTTCCTTGAACTTTTGGAGACTAGCTAAGGTGCCGGTATCATCAGAACCCATACATGACCAGAAGCCTTTCCTGGAGAGGTACACAATCCAGAGGGAAGCAAGAAGCCCCCAGTTTCATGTGGAGAACACTGGGTTGTGAGGTGTCTGGGCTCCACAGTGAGAGTGCACTTGAATGACTTTTGGGTGGCTGGTTCTCTTTCATGTTCTACATTTCCCTCCTGGAAGCAAGGCAAAAGGATAGTCTAAGGTTGTTTTTTGTTTTATTTTAATTATGGAAAAATGTATGCAACAAAATTTACTATCTTAATCATTCTAAAGTTTATTCTGTGCCATTACGCAAGTTTATGTCCCATCACCACCATTCATCTGCAGAATTCCTCATCTCACAAAACTGAAAATTTGAACCTGTTAACTTCTAATCCCCCCCCCCCAACCCACGTCTTCCTCTAGCTCTTGGCAGCCAGCATTCAACTTTCCACCTCGATGAGTTGGACAGCCATATGTACACGTCCTCATAGAAGTGGAATCACTTAGTGTTAGTCCTTTAGTGTCTGGTTTTGTTCATGCAGCACATTATTCCCAAAGTTGACCAGTGCTGGAGCTTGTGTGAGTCCCTTTTTAAAAACTAGTTGAATGCTAATGCTGTTGAACCCCATCTGCTCTGACCCTAGAGAGCTCATACCCCACTTCTGTGACAGGTGTGGGATATTAGGGTTGGTCTTCTGTTATGTGGAATTCCCTCCTCGGCTTTAATCCTTCTGAGTCAGGACAGAGCAGAGCTACATGACTAAATACCATGCCAAGGACCTTTAGCTCGTTTCACATTCCTAGACATAATAGGGAAAAACACTGCTAGCTCTTGGGGCACTTGCCTTTTTCAGGGGCAGCAGTGGGTTTGTCAGTCCCACAGGATATGAACGTCCAGCCAGCGAAGTTAGTGGGGTGTCAGTGCTCATGTACTGGGTCTGAGTGCCCCTCAGAGGATGTGTAGTGATAACAGATTAGGATTCTGGCTACTTTCAGGTTTGTTTTCTGATAACCTGATGGAGTCCAGGAGGTTGTTTGGATTAGGACCTTTGCCCACCTCATTTTTGGTTAATTTTGGCTACTTTTGGTGGTGTGTGAAAGCCCTGAGCAGCCACAGGAGGAGGCGCATCACAGCTTGGCCCTGCTGACTTTGGGAACAGTTCCTTAGGGGCTCTCCTCTACAGCCAAGCCTCTACCCCCTCTCCCTTAGCCATTCTTTTCTAGACATCCCCTGTGTTAGCGTCTCCCCAGGGCTGGCGCAGGAATCTGCAGTTTATACAATCACTGTTTAGGATGTGCTCACACTTAAGAACCCCTACTTTAAGGTTTGGCTTTGCCCCCCTGCTTGAACTTTTCTAGGCAGTGATGGCCTGACTCATTGGTGATCATCAGGTGATAGCGTGGAGCCTTGAAGAAAGGACGCTGTTGAACTAAACTGACTTCATGCCTGCAAGCCACACATACGAACACATGGTTAGGGACGTGCAGAAATCAGAGCGTGAAGAATTAGTCTTTGTGACTATCCGAGAAGCAGAGAAGCTTTCTCAGGAGCAGAGGACCTTTGTGTGTAAAGGACCTTTGTGTGTAGGGGAAAGGTGGGGAGCCAGAGAAAATATTTTATAGCTTAGTCATTTCATGTTTTAGATTTACTTTTAAATCTGTCATGTTTGGTACTTAATTACATGGTTTTTGCCTCCTGAGGCAGACCATGCTTTTCAAAAAGGTGCTGGGAGCCCAAGGGGTACATGAAGAATGTGATTGGGTGTCCAGTAGATGTGGGTTTGAATCTACTTCCTCTATTTCTTTTCTTTTTTTTTTTTTTTCAGATTTATTTTTATTTATATATGCATACAAGAACTGTGGTGTAGGCCAGAGGTGTGGGGAGTGCCTGGTTGCAGAACAGGAGGATCTACTGAAACACACTGCTGAAGGGGGTGCAGCAGTTGAGACATCAGGTGATAGAACTCTTCCAGGGATTGAACTCTTGCACAGTGGCCAGTGATAGCATGATAGTGTGAGACTTAACCCTGCACCACCAGGGAGGCTCCATTTCCTTTGTTTCTGAGTAGCCTTGCACAGGGTACCACTCTTTGCCCATTTTCCCTCTATTGGAATGTCTTAGTGTTGGTGGGCCCTTCCATAAGCCTGAATTTTCTGTCATTCCTCCTGTCAGTCATTCTTTCCCTCTTCTGTGCTTGCCATGGTATTAATGGTAGTGTTTACAAATGACTTTCAACTCTGAAGTGTTTTCACCCTTACATCAGGCCTTTGAACAAGAATGGGGGCAGTTAAAGATGGTAGTGGTCCCCCGCAGGCTCTATAGATGTCCCATATTCCACTGGGTCTCTGTGTGTTGCCTTACTTTTTAGTTGGGAGGCCTCTGTCTTTAAGTGGCCTTCTACGGGACACCTTAATTTGTGCAAATCACACAACTGACCCAAGCAGGTACCGCTTAGGTGAAGTTAGAAAGTAATTTCAACCCCTCCCTCCCACACCAATACACCCACACTACATGCTCTGACTGGGTGGACCTCCTTCTGCAGCATAATTATCCAAGTGCTGAAGGCCCAGGCAATGTGCTTGTACCTCTTCTCGTGTCAAGCATGTAATTAACTTTTCCAAAATGAAAAATTTCTTTTTTAAGCACTTGTAAAAGTAGTCAGTGTTTTGCCAGTGTTGACTGATGTGTAAGCAACACTTATCTTTCTAGGTAAATCATTAAGCCTATTCAGGGGCTGATGTTTAAAGGAAAAGTGGGGGATAGCTGGGAGGCGGGTAGGGGCCACTGGTGACTCAGTGGGCCAAGGTCCAGGGGGCTGCCTGTAGGGATTCGCTGCTTGGAAGTGTTCAGAATTGAGAGGCAACCAGCAAAACGCCCATCAAGGTGATTCCAGGGTGTTAAGGCCTTTTATCCCTCCCCCCACTATAGATTTCTGGGCGTGAGGGCTTTGACTGAGTCCCTTGCCCCATCATTACATAATTAACAAAAATAGTTTTCACCTCTTTGGGAGGGATGTTGTAACAAATAATTCCTTAATGACTCTTGAATATTTGAAAGATTAAATATAATCTATAAATACATAAATGGGTGTGAGAGTTTCTTGGCTAGAAGGTGAGGTACCAGTGCAGTCGTGGTGGGATTTGTGTTGAAATCTTTTGGCAGCAGGAACTGGATGATGGGATAAGAGGTGGGTGCTGGAAAGGACCCTTGGACATAGCCTCTGGGCTTTCTGCAGGCCTCTCTGCCTTAGAATGTCTCTGAGCCAACTTTAAGTTATGTTGAAAGGTTAACTATGAGCGAGCAAGTTATGCATAGATGAACCCAGGTGGACTCGGGCTGATGGAGTCCTATCGTCAAAAGGTTGGGGATCCTCAGTGACACTGGAGATTGTTTGCTTACAGGTGCCTTGTACCTTTTCCCTTCCATTTGATTCACTGATCTGTGCAATGTCACTCATTAGCATGAAGTGTGCAGATGGAGAAACATTTTCTAGTATCTCGGGGACGTTAGTATTGATGTTGTTTTCTAGAAACCGCAGTTGAACTTTAAGTCCCTCCCCTCCAGTCTCTTAACAGTTAGTTGTGGAGGAGTTTGGGGATACCCACTCATTAAAACATTTAAGCCTGGTTTCTGTTGGAAAGTGCAGAGTTCAGCCCTTGTCATTTACGACTCAGCTTGCTAGCCAGGCTGACATTTGTCATGTAGAGCAGCAGGGGTGGAAGCCACTAGTGGTAATAAAGAGGCTGTTTGGACAAAGAACAGAGCAGAATGCTGGAGGTTATACCACCAGGTTCTAGAGATGACTGGTCCAGACCCTCTGTTTATGAGTGAGGAAACTCAGTGCAGACGGTAGCATAGGCTCAGCTAATAGGGGTGGGGTAAGTACCCAGGTTTCCTGCTTCTGATCTCTGGGTTGCCCTCTGGGGACCGCAGTGGCTTGAGCAGGAAGGAGTTGTTTTTCTATACAGAGGCATGAGTCTGTGGGGTGGTATGGATGTTACGTGCTTCCAGTGTTAGAGTTTTTTACATGGACAACCTGAGCCTTGTAGATGAAAGGAGTTAGAGAAAGACACTCAAGAATGAGTGGGTAAAGAGATCTGGTAAGGGAACAAGTAGCTACCTGCCAGGTGAAAGGAAGACTCTGCAGGTAACCCTATCTTACTCATAAGGACCGAGAGAAGACATAAGGCACCACCACTGGTGAGTCCAGATCAGACATGATTCCACCTCTGTCCCTTGTCTCTAGAATACTTAATTCCAAGTAGGTCTTCCTCTATAGGGCAGTGAGCACCTCACCTGGGAAGGCTGTATAATTACATTAAATAATTAGTCTATACCCAAGGTATAGTAGAAGTTCAGTACGTGCTGTCTGGTGGAAAGTTCGTCTGCCTCCTCCTTGACTGTTCAGTGTTTGAACCGCTGTTGTAAATGTTTCAAAAAGACCTCTCTTTCTGAGATTCTACCTTCTTTCAGATCACACAGAAAATTTGGTGACCTCAGGTTGCCTAGCGGGCACCTTTCTTGGCACACTGGGTCTGTCCAGTGTGGTCCCCTCCACTCCCGTTAACGCAGGTGATGAGTCAGGACAGAGATAGTAATCAGCTGCCTGCCTGTGCTCAGCACTGTAAGCAGTGATGAGATACCCACATTCTTCTCCCTGCCTCCCCAGTGATGCTCCCACTACTGCTACAGTGGGAGCACTGTGGGGAGACTTCTGGACACCCACTGTTAACAGAGGAAGCTAAAGCTGGTTTTACACCCTGTGGGCCTTTAGGTGCCATCTGTCCAACCCTTTGTGTGTGCACAGCTGTTTTAGTGATGGGGGTGCTTGGAGAAACAGTTCTGTTGAGTTGGTAGAGGAATTTCTGTGGTCCTTGCTCTGCGCTAGGATAGTTGCTGAGGATGGCCTGTGATTGGCATCCGTGTCAGAGATATTCAGAGCCATGGGTAAGTCTTTCTATAGTGGCTGTGGCCTACAAGGTGTTTGTGTTAGCGTGTTGGGTAGCTCCCTCCTGCAGAGAGAGAAATGACTTCAGGTATTGAGAAAGTGAACAGCTTGGAATAATTGATTAGAAAACTAAGTAGCAGCAGGGGAAGAACTGTCAAAGTGTCTTTTCTATAGGAGTTAGCAGCCGAAAGCAATTGCCATCGAAAAAACAGAGCCAAATGACTGGTACCAGCGTGTGCACATATGAGCACACAAAACACATATGCCCTCACAGGCTCACACATGCACGTACACATAGACTGCACAACATGAAAACCACGAGTTTTCTCAGGACAAACCTCCTTCCCTTTACCGATCAGGCTCCCCTTACACACGTCCTCCTACTTGGCACCGCCCTGTCATTGCTCCCAGCTTGCGCTGCCCAGCAGAACCTTTTGCTTTGAACTTCCCAGGAAGTGGACAGTGCTGAAAATCACATAAGCTGATCCACTTAACATATTGTGGGTAGGCAGCTTAGTACGTTAGTGTCTTCATCTCTTTTTCCTTCCCACAAAGCAGTTTCTCACAAAAATCTTTTCTTTGGCAGGGAGAGAATGGGTATGTCCTTTATGGTGGGGAGGCTTTCTGAATCCCAGAAGGCGGAATCCCAGAAATGGTGGTCGAGCAGGTGGGGCTATCTTAAAGAAGTGACTTCTTCATGTTATGCCATGAGAGGTTGGTCTGGCCCATGTACACCTGAATACTGTTGGACGATTCACTCACTAACACCTGTGAGTGCCTGAGTGTGTTAGAAGTGAATTTCGAAGTGACTCCATCTGGGGGCAGGTTACAGCTAATGAAAGAAAACATAGTAGGTGTATTAGTTTCCTATGGCTGCTGTAACAAATTGTCACTAATTTACTGTCTTAAATCAACACAGATTTATTCTCTAGGGTATTGGAGTCTGGAAATGCAAAGCTAGTATCACTGGGCTAAAGTCACTGTGTCAGTAGGACTGGCTCCTTCTGAAGCCTCTGGGGAAGAAGCCACGTCCTTGCCTTTTTTCACATCCCAGGGCCCACCTGTATTCCTCAGCCTGTGGTACCTTCCTCTCATAACTATTACCTCTTGCTTCCCTCATCACTGCTTCTTCTCCTCTGGGCCACATCTCTCTCTAATGATTACGTTGGGTTGCCCAGCCTTCTGAGATCCTTAACTCAGCCACAACTGCGAAGTCCCTTTTGCCATATAAGGGTCATTTTCACAGGTTCCAGGGATTAGGACATGAATGTCTTTGGGGGCTGTTTTTCAGCCTTCCTCAAGAGGATCTGCTCAGAGAGGACTAGCCAGTTGTGCCTGGAAGGTTTCACAGAAGAGATGATGCTAGACAGTTCTGAGAGCTGGACTGGCACCCTGGACTGGGCCTGGAGATGAGTGGGAAGGGTGACCACCTTCCCAGCACATGTATTAGTTCATGTGACCAGAGGGACCCGTGGCCACCTCCACCTCCTCCTGTCATTATTCTCCCTTTTATTTGCTTGGGCTTTAGTTTCAGGCAAGGTTAGGTAGTGCTCATGGATGCCCCCACCAGGCATGAGACACAGGCACCAGAAACAGGAAAGAGAAAGGCAGTACATAGAAAATAGAAAAAAACGGGGCCACCAATGATTATTTCTGATGGCACAGACCCCACTGGGAAGGGTTGTCCCATCAACCAGATGAGGGTGGATCACCTGACAGTGATTTGTAGTGACAGGCCCAAATACAAAGTGGTGTATATGGATGCTTGTTAGTGGCATGAAGCTGTCCAAGGGTCCAGTTACTATCAACAGAGCAGAAGCCTCAGACTCACTTCTCCAGGAAGCTGTGTAGCTCATTGGGAAGCAGCTTACCTCTGATTAAAAAAAAGACTTAAAAAACAGAAACAAACAAACAAAAAAATCTGTGCACCAACCACAGTGCTGCTTTCACTGTTATGCATTTATTTCTTAAAATGGTTCTGTGAGGAGAGCAGTCACTTGCCCATGGTAAGGTTTTTCCTGTCAGAGCCAGGGTTCTTGCATCGAGCTATGGGTCCTAGGCCTGGTGGGTGGAGCTGTGCTGGCTCAGTTCCCATGCTACAAGCTGGGGCCCAGACACCCCTACTGGCTCAGAGATTCCAGAACTTTGCCTGGTTAATGTTTGAAGAGCAGGATAAATGACACAGTGGAATAAACCCTAACAGAAGTCTTTACACCTTTGCAGTAGGGTTGGTGCTCAAGGTGTGGGATTGCTAACACCTATTGAGTGCATATGGCGTCCACAGCATAACCAGCTGGCACTGAGAAGTGGCATGGGGCAGTAAATTACTAGGAGCCTCTCTAGTGGCACAGGGGTTAAAGTCTCAGTGCTATCAAGTTATCTCCAGCCACTGCAGCACAAGTTCGATCCCCAGCCAGGGAGCTAACCCACATGGCACAGCGGACCTCTCCTGTCTTGCCTGCTGCTCCCCTCAGCAGTATATTTCAGTAGACCTGCCTATTCTGCTCCACACTCTGTCTCTCGTGAATCCTCTTACCCCTGCACCTCTCACCTACACCCCAGCTTTTGTATTCATAAGTAAATCAATTTTTAAAAAAATCCACTAGGGTGGGGTGAGGTTTGACTTGCATGTGAAGGACATGTCATCTTCCCATGCATTCTCAGAAGGAAAGCCTAACAGTACCATCGTATATTCTGGTCCTGGCAATTCAGGGGCTGCTCTAGCTTTATCTGAAGGAATAAAGGGAATGGTAGAGATAATGTGTCAGAAGGATCCTCCTGTGGTCCAGTCCTCACCTTAGGCAGGTGAGGAAACTCAGACCCAGAATGGAGGAAGGGTCTCTAGTCTCCAGGCAGTAGGTTTCACAGCACATCTCTGCTTCTGTGTGGTGGCTCTTACTGCTTAGAGTGGGGATTGTATGTCTTTAATGAGCTGCAAGTGGCCAAAAAACAGGCACACTTCTGTATTTTCCTTCTAGCAGAGCTTCAAGTTCAGCATCAGTGCTCAGCAGTTGTGGACAGCATGAACTGTACATATGGCTGGTTGTTACAGCATTGATGCCGACAGTCCATCCTGCCCAATGTTCCCTTCACTGTGCCATGTTGGACATAGTCCTTCTCCCTACCCAGCCCCACTTAGAAAGGCAGAAGTCACTGGGGCTTGCTCCTGTCCCGCCTTGGGAAAGCTGAGTATGGGAAGGATGAGAGGAGGAATGCAAGAGACTGAGTTGGTGGACCTTGACTTGGGGTAGCAGAGCAGTGTGATATGTGTCAAGAGAACGCCATCAGGTTCCTTTCTTGGGGGCCTCCATTCCAAAATAGAGAAGACAATTCATGCTCTATGAGAAAAGGTTAGGAAAACAGTAGGCCCCAATCCACGTGTACCTAGGGTGGGTTTCTCTATAAACATTGACATGAAGAGTAAAATCAAAAGTACTATTGTAAATGGAGCTTTATGGCAATGTTGTAATGGCCCATGCTGGGAGAGGTAGGTACTAGAGTTGAATTTCAGGTCAGAGCTCTTAACGAAATAACCCACCGCCTCATGTGGTCCTGCCTGGCAGCACCCCTGCTCTCCCTCGCTCCTTCCCCACCCCTCCTCACTCACTCTGGATTTCCCATATTATGTCTTGCTTTCCTCCAATTGTTCTCCAAGGCATCCCTTTTCCCTCCTCTGAAGGTGGTGGTGTTACAATGTACAGTGTGACAAGCACACACACAGCCATCCTTTTCAAGTAGACTTATATTATCCATGGAGCTGGATTCAACTTCCTGTTTCATATTCTGAGACTTGTGCTAGTGTGGAAAGTTTGGTTCATGATCAACACTAGAACTTTAAGAAAGAGAGTAACTGTTGTGAATCTGTATCTGATACACACTAGGTCATTTGTATACACCAGTGACAGCCCTGTTCTCAAGGATTGGACTTAGACATGTACATATTTTAATCCTTTATCTTCTTTTTCTTCTGACCAGAGTGGGAGTTGGGTAATTTAATTTTTAAAGGAGACCAAAAATATGATTGGTAGGCATTCTTGCAGGTTCCCCGATACTTCCTTTCCTTCCCTTCATGCCCCTCCCTTGGCCCAGGTGCCTGGCTTCTTATCTACCCTTCTGTTCTGAAATAAATATAAGTCCTGCCGTTCCAAAACAAGAAAAGACAAGTGAAAGTTTTTCTTTAGGGTTACTCAGCCACTTTCATTTTTCTTTCTACATAGTTCCTTTAGGGAAAGACGCACGTTCATTTAGGCAACATTCTCCTTGGATGGCACCCCCTTATCCTGGGGTGTGGACCCCGGTGGAAGCAGGAGAGCAGTGCCCAGTCAGACCAAACGGAGGGAAACGGAAGGCCCTGGTATCTGCAAAAGGGAATGGATGTCGAAGCACGTAGCTACTCTATTTGTCTATTTTTCCATTCATGAGCCACCTGAGAGGTCACGTGCACTCTGTTCTTAAAGACTGCTGTGAGGGTAGCCTGTGCTGTGTGAACTTTAGCCTTTTGGCTTAATAGTATATATGAATACCTGATAACCTGCTGCTAATTTGAGATCTTGGGCATGGGAGAACATCCTTTCATTTCTAACAGTCTTACCCAGGGAAGAAAGTAATGTATGAACACACCCCAAAGAGAAGTTGTGTCCAGAACCTGATCTCTAAGGGCCTTAGGGGTTAGTCTCCCAGACCTTTTGGGAGTTATTTATATTAACATTGGTCTGACAGTGCAGTAGTGCTTTAGAGGGTTACATAATACATAGGCACTTCTCTTTCTATAGCTCAGTTTTTACCCTAGTATCTTATTGTACTCCCTGACATGTGTGAAGACAGAATGGACTAGATGGGGATTTTAAAGGTACCATGGGGGCTTTAATTTTTAAAAATAATTCACATGTATATTTTAAAGGATCAAATACAGAACCATGAGACTGATGATACAAAAAAGTGCATAGCCTGTTTGCTCCTGAGCCCATTTCTAGGGTAGGCCGTTTCTCATTCTTTTAGCTGTTGAGTCTTAGTACTTACCCCCTGTGTTTGTAAACAGCGTGTTTATACTGCTGCCTCTTGAGTTTTGAAAAATATCTGTCAATTTTATACACCGTGAGGTGTATAAAGGAGCCAGTTCTTTCACCTGCATGGCTTTGCCACATACCCCGCAGGCGTATCTACAGGCACATGCACGTGCACATCCTCCCCCGCCCTCCTTTAATCCTACCCACATACTTAGATCTTTCACATTTCTTTTTTCTTGCAGTTGTTAATCACTCCCCCCCTTCATTTTTTTGATTGTCTATTAAACCCACCTTAATCTAACTCAGTGTTTTCAGAGAGAATTATAAAACTCCTTTTAGTGTGGGCATATACCTAGGACACTGATTTTTTTTTTCCCCTTTTTTCTTCCATGGTAACATAACATCCCTTACAGAGCCTTCTGTCCTCTTGTTCCAGTTTGGACTGTTTTTTCCTCCTAGACTATTGCAAAACTTTCAACGTGGGATTTGCCAACCATCACCCTGGAAATTCCCTTTTTCCTTCTCCCTCTCCCTCTCCCTCTCCCTCTCCCTCTCCCTCTCCCTCTCCCTCTCC
>JAGFMF010011456.1:500336-514874 GCA_019455555.1 Galemys pyrenaicus
CCCCTCCCTGGCCGGCAGCAGGGATCGAACTCGTGCTGCAGTGGTTGCGGTTTGCTTCATAGTGCGCTGCCTAACCCACTGCGCCACCAGGGAGGCCCCTCCCTTGTTAATTTGAAGGCATTGTTCTTTGTCTTTAACTTCCACCCTTGCTGTTCGTAAGTTCATGTACAAAGGATCTGATTCCTGATCTTTTGTAAATGAATGGAATTTTCTCTCTGAGAACTTTTTTGGAGCCTCTCTTTATCCCTGGAATTCTAAAATTTCATGAAAGCTATATATGCCTTGGTATGGCTCTGTTTTCTTTCATTGAGCTAGAAGCCTGTATACCTTTCAGTATGAAAAGGTCTTTCTGATCCAGAAAGTTTTTTTTTCCCTCCTTTGGCTGCTAGATGTTAGAATTCTTACTCTTTGGGTATAGGTTCTTTTGGTCTGAGTCTCTAGTTGTGTTGCCCTTTAGCATTACTTTGTTATACCCGAGAGTTCATTAACCTTGCCTTAAATCCTTGTTTCTTAGTCTAGCTATTATATTTTCTTATTTTTATTCTGATTCTTATTCCGGTATCATTTTTAGCTTCTTAGAGCTAAGTTTTTGTTCTCTGTGTGTTCCTTTTTATAGCTTCTTATTCATGGCTCATGGATGTAATACTTTCTCATATAATTTCAGTTATTTTGAAGTTTTCTTCTGTCTCTGGCCTGACTTGCTTTCTTCTTAGTTCCCTTCCTGTTTATTTGGTCTCAGACTTTCTCAAATTAGTATTGACCCTTGGCTGTGAGTTTGTATTTAAGAATGAAGACCATGCTGTACACAGGGTGCCTGTGGGGGTAGTGACTGGTTGGCTTTGCTTTAGGACAGTTAGGGAACTGGTGACTTTTGGGAAGACCTGCATATGTCCCCAGATAAAAATCCTCTCATCTCCTGGCTTTGGAGAGTACCATTTCAGGAGGTCTTTCTCTTGGGCTAGTGGATCTTCTCAGGTGTAGACCCCTCATCCCTAGTCTAGGGAACCCTGTAGGCAGACGGAGGACTTAGAGTTAGTGGATGCAGGCTTTCTTGGATTTCCCACCCCTTCTCCCATCAGCAGTGAGTAGCTGCTGCCCCCAAGTCTAAAGCCTTTCCAGAGAACTAGCCTCTGGTTGCTACCCAGTGGGAACTGGGCTCCTTGGCCAGAGATGCCTACAGCCTCTGAGCTTTCTGGTATTCCAGGACAGTTTTGACCTCCTTCATCTTGGTTTCCCTCTGGAAGCTTCCTCTGCTTTACGTACTCAGTCTCCAAATGTGTAGGCACTGCTTGCATTAAAAAATTTAATGAACTATCCCACATCTGCTGCTGTCTCTCTTCTCTTGAGAGTTTATACCTTTTAAAATAACTCCTTAGTGGTCATTTTTATTAGGGTTTTAGCAGGAACTTGAACATGCTGTGTTCACTCAGTCATATTTAACTAAAGATCCCCTCACACATTTCGGGAATCAGACCATGTACTGGGGTTATATACTAGTGTCCACTGTGGGCCTTTTCAACCCCTCTATTACATACTTTTGTTCCTCTGTGCTCTGCCCTTGTTCTACCCTGTGTCCGGGTCATATTGTTGACTTTAGTTCTAGATAACTCTCTATGTCTATTTGACTGTGTGTGCATGTCCACTTGTGTGTTGAATGTACACATGCCTGACGGGGGGTGTATGTGTGTTCTCCTGAATTAGATCTACTTTGTACAATTGCGGCAGTGCCTTTTATTAGAACCCAAGGGTTAATGATGACTGTTGTTCCAAAAAAGTTAGGAGGAGACGGTTTATCTAATATCCCTCTGGTGAATACAGACCAATACTGATCGGACCCCGTCACCTACTTGTACCAACAATAAGACCCTTGTTGTCACGGACTGGGCAGGGTCTACAACTGATATTCTGGCTGCCTTAAGAAATAACATCAGGGAAATCTGGGCCTTGAACCTATCCCAGAGCCACATAGCATGGTTCTATTCTCTTTTTCCCCATACAAGTACTTTCCCCACGACTCTCCCTGGGATCTTTGCAAATCATGAGAGATTTAGAGTTCATTCATTCACTTATTGCTTGCTTGCTATTTACCACAAATGGTATGGGAGTTGGAAGATAAAGATGAAAAAGGGCCCTTGCCCTCCAAAATCTCTATCATTGGGAAAACAGAACAATCAACCATCACAAGGAGCATAAATGCCAAGCAAGACAGACACGTGCTCTATCCAGCCACGGGGGCCATGCTGGAGAGTTCTGGATCTCTCCAGGGAAGAGCAAAGTAGGAACCATCTGGAGGTAGAGGGGAAACTGCTTGTTGGTAGAGGGGATGCTGATACCGAAGGCTGGATAGGTTAGAGCAATGGTAGGAGATGGGACTAAGGAGATAGTGACGTCCCTGACTCCACCCCATGTGAGAAAGACCCTGGTGGTCCAAGGGGTTAAGTCAGCAGCCACTGAGTTTGATCCTGGCCAGAGAGCTGACCCACATGGCGCAGCAGACCTCTCCTGTCTCGCCTGCTGCTCCTCTTGGCAGTAGATTTCAGTAGGTCCACCTGTTCTGCTCCTACTCTGTCTCTGGTGAATCCTCTCACTGCCCCGCCCCCCTCCCACCCCTGTGCCTCTGACCTGCACCCCAGCTCTTATGCATAAATAAATAAATCTTAAAAAAATAAAAAATATGCTCATGGTGAAAACTTAGGGAAGCACAAAAAGCATGCAGAATATAGTGTGGCCCTTTAAATCTTTTCACCCAGAGATCAGAATCTGTTAAATATTCTGGTTTATGTGTCCTGTTAGAGTGTGTAGTTGTGTATGAGGCCTAAAAGTAAGAATTAAAAAGATAAACCTGTTATTTAAAAAATTTTATTTCTATATATTTTACATAAAATAAACCTGTTATTAATAAAGCTGTTCTGGTCAACAGTTCCCTATGCTACCTTCTGAGGCACAGTTCTAACAGCTACATACTGTTGGGTGTTGTCAGGTGGCTGCATTTCATTCACTTAACTCTCTATTCTGCGTTGTTGAATATTCAAGTTGTTTTCATGTTTGTTCTTTTTTATTTATATAAATCTTCAGCAAACATTCCCAGAGGCACATTGCTGAGTCCAGGTGTGGACTTTTTTTTTTTAAGCAGTTGATAGTTACCACCAGCTCACACCCCAGAAACGCTGCATCAACAATAGAAGGGCATCCAAGGCTGCTCACTGTAGTCTCCATTTTCCTTCTTCTCCACCTCCTACATCCATTAGTGTGCCTTTTCTGGAGGCTGTAGAGAGATGCCTTTTGAATGAGGCACCCCATGGATGGTTAAGACCATATTTGTGGTCTTAAAGAACCAAGGTAGCCTGACTCATTGGAAGCCTGCAGATAATTGAAAAATCTTATTTTAGATCCCACCTCATTCTTTCACTGTCAAACCAGAAGTTTGACAGGGAGTAAAGGGGTCTGGGGTGACACTCATCACCCCTCACCTCCCACCCTTGCCACCTTCCTACACTTCTGAGAGCAAGGTAGACTGAGGGCAGGCTGTGGGGTAGCCAGGGACCCTCCATCTCACTTAGTGCCACTCAGCATTGGTGTGAGCAATGACATTTACCCACCTTTCATAAACATGGAAACAGACTAGAACGAAGCAGAGATTGAAGTGGCCTGCTCTTTTTTCCCAGCTCTTTTCTCAGCTCTCTTTTCCCTGGAATCTGATCCCTGCCACACCATTCCTCCAGACTCCTTACTGTCCACCACCCATTTGGCCTTTCGAAATCGGGATAGAAACAAAATCATTTCCGGCCCCAGAATGTCCCTGCCTGCTTAATTCCCATGTCTCTAAAAATATCTGTGAACCTCTTCCCGCCCAGTCTCCTCCCTACAGAATTCTCTGCTCTGTCCCCACCCCTTCACTTGGGGGTGGAAATAAGATCTCCCTCTCATTTCCAGGCTCAGAGTGGAATAAATAAGAAATGCTGAGTTTCCACAGCAAAAAGGGGAAAAACGGCCTTTGTTCAGTCTTGAGGGCTGCCCTGCGCTGGGTCCAGGTCCACTCTCCTAGGGTCCAGTCTCCTGCTCTGGGAAGAGTATCCAGCAGAAAGGGGACAAGAGAGCAAGGACGCTCTCCCCTCCTTCTGTGTGTGGGGCGGCAGAGGGAGGCTCGACCACCCACAGCAGGCAGGCATTCTGAAGTGAGTCTTGGTGTGGGAATGACACCAGGCTCCCAGGCCCCTGACTGCGCCTGGTCAGTATAGACCAAAACGCAGTCTGTGGGAAGCCTCCAACCTCGGAGGCTGCCTGAGGTTCCCCTAGCTTTCTCAGGCATTCCTGGATTGGGACAGAGCCTCAGACCCCTCCCCCGCCCCACCCCCAAACCTTGGATGCTTGCCTAATTGAGGTTTTATTTATTTCCACATTTTCCCAGCTCTGTATGAAGAGACAAGTAAGAGAGTGAGGCCTATAGATACTCTAAAAGAAGGGGGTGGGGGCTGAAGGAGGATACTCAAGGGTCTGCTCCTTCATCCCTTGGGACTATGGGGGGGCCATGGAGAGGAGGGGTGAGAGGAGAGGAGGGAAGGGGTGGGAGGAGGAGCTGCTTGGTTAGAGGAGCAGCCTAGTGAGGCTGCTGTGGGAAGAATTTTCCCCCCACTCAGAAACCCAAAAATAGCCATGTCAAAGGCACAAGCCTTGCAGATGGAGAGCCAGCTGAAAGCCATTTGCCTCCCAGTCGCTCCTCCTTCCACCCTCCTCTTCCTCTCCAGGCCCTTCTTCCCAAGTTCTTGTCCAGTTGTTCAGGGACTGGGGCACCCAGTCCTGTACCCCCACTGGTTCCAGCAGCGAACTCCCACTGCATCTGAGTCATACCTAACTGATGGGCTGCCATCCTTTTGTTCTGTAACTTTGGATTTTTCCTCCTAACATTTTTTAAAGTGAAACAAACTGTAGCAAAAATACAGACAATTAAAAATGGATAAAGATTCGATTGGATCTTTTAACCCAGGGGCCCACGCATGTATGCAAGAGAGTGAATGCCATGAAAACTATTTGCTGTTGCAAGTTTTTTTTGCAAATAATGTTAAAATTAACATTTATTGTACACATTTTGTAAAAAGATGAAAACACAAAGATGAAAGGATAAACTGACTATCCCAAGAAATACTCTGATGTGAACATTTTAGGGTTTTGACGGTGACCGGACCTTTTTGATTTACTTGCTTAGACATATTCCCAAATGAGATCCTTCCGGCATCAGCCCCGTCAGCCTGTCACAGGGCAGGTAGCAGAGAGCGGGGCAGACCCATCCTTCTGGAGGGGGCATCCCTCCTCTGTTGGTGCTGGGAGGGCCACTCTTAAAAGCTGTTTTAATTCTCTATCATTGTAACGAGTACCACAGACTGAGTGGCTTGTAAACAGTAACACATTATTTCTCGTATTTGTGAAGGCTACAAGTCCAAGAGTACAATCTTGGTTGGCTCTGGTGAGGACCTTCCTCCAGGTGTAAGCAGCCACACTTTTTTTTTTAAGATTAATTTATGCATACAAGAACTGGGGTACAGGCCAGAGGTGTGAGGGGTGAGAAGATTCACCAGAGACAGCGGGGAACAGGACAGGCAGACTGACTAAAGTACACTGCTGAGGGGAGCAGCGGGTGAGGCAGGAGAGGTCTGCTGCACCAGGGTTCACCTTCCTGGCAGGGAATCGAACTTGTGTTGCAGTGGCTGCGGATGCTTCATAGTCTGGTGCTCAACCCCTTGCACCACCAGGGAGGCCCCCAGCAGCCACACTCTTACTGTGCCCTCAATGACAGTGAGCAGAGTGGTGACGAAAGCTCTTTTGTGACCTTTGTTACTGACCTCACACAGAGGGCTTCATCCTCATTACCTCATCTAGCCTAGCCACCTCCTAGTACCATCCCATGGGTGATAAGGTATCAACATATGGGTGTTGGAGGGACACATTCAGTGCATAATAGAGGCTCTTCAGTGACTGGCCAGAATCCACCACCACTGTGCAGGTGTCCTGGGGAGAGGGGTGAATAGATGACACAGGTATAGGGTAGTAACAAGTTACCCTAGAAACCTACTACTTTCCATCCCAAAGGAACTCTGGCTTGAGATCTAGCTTATGCAGATCTTCACTGCCTCTTCACAGTACTCCAGGTAAATCTGAAGGGGTACTGAGTTGGGGAAAGCCCAGTGTCCACAAATGGTCTCAGGAAAGATAGCATGGTCAGCCCAAGAGTCAGGGCTTGCAGATGTTTCAAATTGGGCTCCTTCCTCCGTGTGGAATCAGTCAGATGGAACTAAATTGAATTAGTCTGTCCTCCAACAATTTGTCAGAAAATACATGGATTGATGTGAGTGGGTTTGAATTCCGGCTCTGCTGTCTGCTAGCCGGTTGTGAACACTTTTTGTAACCTCACTAACCTAAACTTCTCATCTGTGGAGTAGAGGAGAGTAATAACAGCTTTTTAAGATGGTTGTGAACATCAAACCAGAACCAGGTGGAGCTGCATTTCCTGTTTTGTCTGCCACCCTCATATTTCACTTGGGGAATTCATCTTTAAGTCCCGTGGAGAGGGCAGGGAAACTTCACTGTGTCCCACTGTACTCATCTTGGCCCTCCAAGAAAGGCAAAGGCACGCTTCAAGCTGAAGGCAGTCCCTTCGTGCTCTCAGGTTCAGGAATGCCTGCCAGCCAACTGAGAAGCAGAGCTGAACATTTTGGTAATGTTACATTCAGATTTTTTAAAAAATACATTTTCTATGTTTTTTAAAAGATAAAAATCTCAAACATTTTTGGACAATTATGTAGACAACAGCAAGACACACAGCTAGTTGTGTATATCACTTCCTATTTTTTGGAATTATTTCTTCAGACTGGAGTTCTAAAAATAGAATTTAAAAGGTGGATACTTGTGGGCTTTGTTGCATGTTTGCAAACTGCCACAGGCAGCATCTCTCCAAGTGTCTGTCCTTATAGGCCACATATTTCCCCATGGCTGTATTGGGGAGCCTTGTCTCCTTCCTGACCCCCTCTAGGTGAAGGGGTTTGTCTAGATGAGGCTTATTTTCCTTTGATTTTAGTATCATTCCTAAGGAGACAAGGGCTGAAAAGAGGAAACTGCTGGTTAGGTGCATTGTCTTAAGAGTTTCAGGTGTCCGTCCCTACTCTTAGGGACTGTTACTGTTCAAGGTGGCCTTTAGTCAGGACCAGGCCTTGGGGCAGGAAGGTAGATGCCATCAGCTTTGCCAAGCCCACCAAGGCCTCCTCCCATCCTTTGGCCTTCATGCAGATCTGCCTATGTTCCATTCTGCCCTGTGCATTATGCGGTCCCCAAAGAAATAAACCTATTCTTTCCCTGCCTTGCTGCTGAGACGCTGGCCTCAGAAGTATGTTTGGCATGGCCTCTTTTCTGGGTGTTTTTGGTGGACCAGGGCTGAGGCCTCACCCTGGCCCTGCTTGAGGAGGGAAGGGTACCTGTGGAGGCTGTGAGTATTCATGGCTCGCTCACTTTTCATCTGTGTGAGCACCTAGGGCTCTGCAAGAATTTCTCTAGGGTTGTTTAAGTCTTATGGGCACCACAGAGATAGATGCCCAATTACGCCCTTTGTTCTGGAATCTGAATCCAGTTTCAGCCACCCTCAAATGTTCAGTTCTCATGACTAATCTGTTCTCTCCACTCACTAAGATCTTACCTCCTGTGAGGCACATGGTACAGTTAATATGGCACTTAGAGTTGGAAGAGCTCGTCACTCCAGGCAGCCATGTACAAAGTCGCTTCCACTTCCTGGCCTGGGTCATATGTACTCTGGTGAAAGTTGAGAGTAAAAGTATTGGCAGTGTTGACTCATGGACACCACACTCGTCTCCTTCTCTGGTCCAGTCAGCTTCACTATGGCCCAACCCTGTGCTCAGCCCTGGCCAGTCCTGGCCCCACACTTAACCATTAGTACTTCCGGGAGGGAATGTCAGACCCAGGCCAGCTGCAGCAGCACCAGCATCCTGTGCCCTGCCTATTCTATTTTTACTAAGTTTACTAATTGGAAGCCCTCATGGAGCTCACCTTGTGCTTTGATCTTTGTGTCTGGCCTTCTCTTTTTACATGGAAAAAGCTGAAGTTCTTGCCCCAACCAAAGCAAGTCTGTTTTTGCTGGTGACAAAGGCTCTTGCTGTTAAAACCTGCCCCTCCCATGGCCCCTGTGCTGTCTCTTAAGTAATTTCCAGTGTGCTGTCAGCATTGATGTCGGCTCCTTCCTGATCTGATCCCTCGTGGTGAACGAGCATCTCCTTCTCTTATCTGCTGTATCAGGACAACAGGGGAATGAAAAGAGTATTGAAAATGATGGAAGCATAATTCTCTGCAGGAAAACAGATGGATTTCAAATATGCTCTCCTTACATCCTGCCTCAGACAATGGCTCCTTTGCACATTATTTCCCTGACTTCTGATGCCCTCCTTTTATTTTAAACTGGAAGAATCAATTCTTTGAGTAAAGCTTCTTTGTTCCTTTTTAGCAACAGGACATCTCATCAGATGTGAGGCTGGGTGTTTTCTTGGGAACAGTCATCATTTAACTAGTCCTCAAAGGAAAAAAAATGATACGATTCTAACGGCTATGGGTGTACCATGTAGAATACACTTGGAATCAGAGTGAGGGGTCTCAGCTTGAGACCCCCTCTCCTACACACCATTTGGAGTTGGTTGTCATTGTGTCAGAGACAATTGAGGTCATCTAGTACATTTCCTGGCCTCTGGCTCACCCAGGTACAGAAATCCTAGGACTAAAATTAACTCAAGACACTGAATTGGCTTCAGAAGGGAGGACCCGAGCTCGGGTCCACACAGTTTGAGTAGTGGAAGGATGAGGTGGAAACTCCTTCCTGCCCCTGGTGTTCAGGTGGTCTAGGTTTAGCTGGATGGGGAGTGATTTGTTTACCTTCCCTCCCCTCAGCCACTGTGTCTCAGATGAGAGCCTAGCAATATTTCTACAGAGAAGACATTGTCCAAAGTCCTGTGCATGGGGAGTGGTTGGCCAAAGCCCCAGGAACAGTAATGAATGAGGTTGGATGGATCAGTTGAAGTCAGAATGGTTTGATTGTTAAAATCCTCATTTGGCAAATGTAACCTTTCTGACTTTCTCTTTATATAGGCTTATAAATTCTTACAAATGTCTTATAAAATTACATGCATTAGATATTAGATATGCATATCATATGCATATCTAATACATGTGTCCGAAAACCTGAGAGTGAGGCTGTGAGAGAGATGGCCTGGGGCAAGCAGGAACTCTGCCTGCCAGGCCCTGCCTCATAGCTTGCCAGTTATGTAACTGAGTAAAAGAACTCCTCTTGTTGACAGAGTTTGACTGAGATATGATTTGCATACAGAATTCCCACATTTAAAGTGAACAAATCACAAGTCTTCATTACAGAGTTGTGCAGCCATCAGTACAATTTTCGAGCATTTTTACTACACCATAGTCTGTAGTAAGTAACCACTCCCCATGTTCCATCAGTCCCATCCCCCCCCCCCCCCCCCCCCCCCCCACCNCATCCCCCCACCCCCCCCCCCCCCAAAAGCCACAGGCAACTCTGTTCTTTGGATCTGCCTGTTCTGGACATCTCCTATAAATGGAACCCTACAATATGCAGTCTTTTCTGTCTGCTTCTTTCACTCATCAGAATAGAATGACTTCAGGTTTTATCCATGTTGTAGCATGTATCAGATTTCATTCTTTTTTTGAGGCTGAATACTGTTCTATTGTATGGATATACCACATTTGTTTATTCATTCTTCTGTCAGGGAACATCTAGTTGTTTCTACTTTTTGTCTGTTATGAGTAATGTTGCTATGTGTATCTGTGTACATGTTTTGTAGAGATTTGTTTTTGCATTTTTCCTGGAAATCTATGAGAGTGGAATTACTTAATCATAGGCTCTTGGTTTGACCTATCAAGGTCTTCCCAGAGCAGCAGCAGCATTTTACATTCTGACCAGCACTGTACGAAGATTCCACTTTCTCCACCTCCTCCCCAACACTTGTTGTGGTCTGTTTTTTCATATGCTCATTCTAGTAGGCATAAAGTGGTTTCTCATTGTGGTTGGATTTGCATTTCCTTGACAGCTAAGCATATTTTTAGCCTCTCAGAATGTATTTCCCCATGAGTAAAACTGCAACATGAAGAATATGCATTTTATTGATTTGTCAGATATCTCACTCACTGTGTGCCAGATGCTGCCCTTAAGTGCTCTGTAAACATTAGCTCATTTAATCCTCCTGACAGTTTCTATGAGGTAGGCACTGTCCTCACTTTGTTTTGTAGATGAGAAAAACTGAGGCCTAGAGGGTTACAAAACTTGCATAAGGCCACACCACTGTGCCAACATTGTATACTGACTGCCACAAGGCCCTGGCAGTTTCCTGAGTGCACATTGTGAAAGGAGCCAGACTTGTCTTTGGGTTTTGCTACACTATGCCTTTGACCATATCAACTAGTTAGTGGTGAATTACCAGATTTTCTCTTTCTGATAGAGAATTATTTGTGTCCTCACTAGGGGTGACATACCATGAAGAACGGGCACAAGTTGTTGTCTGCCTGCTGGTTGACTGTGTCTTTCATCCTTCCTGTTAAACCTAGTCTGAAGCTACCTTCAGGTCTGGCTGGGAAGCCACTAAAGCAGAACCAATTCTCTGCCTTCCTTCCCTGACTGCTGGCAGACCACCTGTTCTACATCACAGAGACAGAGACCTGATTGTTTCCTTTTAGCTGTGTCTCCCCCGTTCTTACCCACGAGGGCTCAGTGAGCCTGGCCTTTGCTGGGTCACCGCGCTTGTTCCGGGGAGCTGCCAACACCTGCCCCAACACACACACACACCTTCCATCTTTCTCCCTAAAGAAACCCAGCAGTATGGCCACCAGTTTTGTTCTTCAGCCCCCATTCTGTTATTTCCTGAGATGCTCTGGGGCGCTTATTAAAGTTTTCTGTCCTAAAAGAAACTTTTCTCAATTGAGGTTCTCATAGTTTTGGGGAATGATTGATGCAGGGTGGAACTGAGAGGGACCTTGTTACTTTCAAGTATATGGGTAGAGTAGTCCCACATTTCCACTGTGTGTTTTTGTGTTTTTCTCCTTATATTTCCTCTCATATCATGGTTTCCTCACTTCAAGGTTATATAAGCCTCACACAAAGCCTTGAAGCGGACATTTGTTATTCCTTCTCAAGTAGACACTAATCTGATTCAGCGTAACCTGAGATGGGCATCGCTTTCCTCCCAGTGTCAGGGAGCCCTGCAGTTTCAACTCACCTGCTGTGAAGACTTGGACAGGAGCACTTGTCAGACCTTTGCACCTGCAGGCTCCAGGCCACCCTGCCAGAGGCCTCTGCTGTTCTTTCCTGATGGCCAGCTCCTGAGTCCCTGAGTTGCTCTGTGTTGATGACATTGTTCATGGCTGATGTAGGTAGGCATCTACTCTTGAAACTGCCTGGGAGCCCCGCGTCCCTCCTTACTCTGGGACAGAACTGCTCTGACCTTCTGAGGATGGGGAGAGGAGAACGAAAGGTCCTTGCACCTTGGGGATCCTGGCAGACTTGGCTGTCAAGTCACATCCATCATGGCAGAGGAGGGGTAGAATGGGTGCTTGGGGGTGGTGGTTCTGTTGAAGGCCCTGGCCTCCAACAGAGAAATAAGCCACTTCTGACCATCCAAAGTCCTGGAAGGAAGAGATGCTTTCAAGTCAGGCACTCGTCTCTGAAAACGGTGGGACTTGAAGAAGAGGTGCTCTTGACTGGGGCAGGGCCTTAGTATACTTTATTTATTTATGTATGTATGTATGTATTTATTTATTTTTGATCGTCCAAATGATAATTCTTGCCCTATACAGCACATTTTCCACCCAGAGTTTAAAAAGCTGGTTGAAGTGAACCAATCATACAGAAGAAAACATCCAGAAGCTCAGCATCTCCAGGGATTTGAAGTTCTTTTCTGGGGTAGATGTCTGTGGAGTGCTGTAGGCTCTGTCACCGTTAACCCTTGCTGGTGTTTCTTGGTCCATTGAATGCTGAAGGCATGAAAGGAAGCTTTCCCAGTGATTTCTGGTGTTTATGCTTCTTGGCCCTATGTGGTCAATTTGCACAAGTACCTCTACCCAGAGGTCTGCATCATGACTGGCAGCAGAGGGAATGCAAAGCTCAGGTGAGCAAAGCTTGTGGTCTCAAGAGTAGAAACATGACCATTTCTGCGAGAGGGTACCAAGAACTTCTGGAAGTCAGTGGACAAGATATCCTCCCCCTACTCAGGCCTGCTAAAAGCTCATAGGGTTGGAAGAGGCATGCTACTCATCCCCTCTGCTGTGCATGGTGCTCTGAGACCTAGATATGGCCCACCACAGGACTGGGGTTGGAGTTTTCTCAGCAGGTTCCAGGCTGCTGTGCCCTCCCATATATATCAGTGCTGCTCACCAGGCCAGTTGGAGAGATTCAGAACAGAGTGTTTCATGAAGAGCAGGTTGGCTTTGTTGTGAGTGGAGCCTCCTTTTATCTAAGAGGCTGACTTTTCATTAGGGTCAGGAGCATCATGAGGAGGAGCCCATACACCCATAAAAAGTGCCACCAAGCCTCAATAGCTGGCCAGTCTGCACATTTTCTCAGACGGAAGAACATTTTGGGAGTGGCAGCTGATAAGGATGGGTCTTAAAACATCACTGTGTTAATGCAGAGCCCTGGGAAGTTTGAATTTCTGGGAAACTGGTTGGGAATTTCCAGTAGGAAGGAGAGGAGTAAGAACTTCCAAGATAAGGCCTTTTTCAATATGGGCCTTCCTGGAATGCTTGCAGAGGGACTCAGATCTTAACAAATTCTTTTTGGGGAAGTGGTAAACTCTTTGAAAGCAAAACATAAGCTGGAGAGAAACTTGACATCGGGTCCCCTTCTCTCTGAAGGTATTACATCTTCAACCCATTCAGTCAGTTCCTCACTCTTGCTCCTGCCATTTGGGAATTTAACTGAAAAAGCATTGGGCCTCTTACCTTGAGAAGGAGGGGTTCTTTTCTGTGAATTTAGGAGAGGCACTTGTGTCTAAGAAGGAGAGGGTGCTTCTACCAAGCTTCCGGTTTAGAGCCAGATGGTTCCAGTTCCTTCACTGACACACCTTACGGGTCCTTAAGAAGTTGCCTAGGAACCTGAGTCAGGCACTGCCCTTGGTGCTCCTCTCTCCATTAGGCACTGAGCTGTCCTGGATTTTGGCTTTTCAGTCCAAGGCGTTTCCTTCTCCAGTAGGCCGGGAGTTCAGGGTCCAGGAGGTACACTTTGAGTCTGGTGTTAAGAGTGCAGGGAGATACCTAGGTCTGAGCACTGAATAGCCTTTCTCTGCCCTTTGTCCAGGGTACCCTCATTCTCTGATATCTGGTGTCCTGAGGGCCATGTCTGTGGTCTGGGCTCATTCAAGCAGATTTGGTACACAGGCCCCAGGGTCAGGTCAAACACAAGTGTACCCTCCTGGGAGACTCTCCTTACCTTCCTCTGTGTTCCAAAACCCAGGGGTCTGGGAAAGCCCTGTAATTTCTGACATGTTGCCAGCTTAGTCTTGAGCTTCTCTCTGCCTGGTTAGGATTCTTGGAATAAATCTGAAGTGTCTCCCTATAGGGAAATTTAAACTCCTCTGGAACCTCCCTGGTGGTCCCACTGCACTATGAAGCATTCATAGGGAGCTGACACACATGGCGCAGCAGACCTCTCCTGTCTCTCCCGCTGCTCCCCTCAGCAGTGTGTTTCAGTCAGTCCACCTGTTCTGTTCTCCGCTCTGTCTCTGGTGAATCCTCTCACTCCCATCCCAAGGTTTTCACTCTATCAGTAGAGGAGAGAGAACTACATTCCCTCCCTCCTTTCCCCTCGGGTAGCCAGTAGCTTCATTTTCAGTACTAGTCATAGCTGGTAGGACTTTTGGGGGTGCCAAGGCATCTTATGAAATCACGTCTTCAGTTGTACCCACTCTCCTTATAGACCCCCATAGTCCCCTAATCGCCCCACACTGCCAGCAAGATCTTTACAGCTGTGTTGTCTCTGCTCTCCCTCTCTGCCATTGCTTTCATCAGGTCCTCTTTTGTCTAGTGAAAAGCTGCTAGTGACTTAATACAGCTGGATGGCCAGCCAGGGACAAATAGACGAATGGCAGAGCTAAGCCTGCTATGGCATCAAATAGAGATCAGATCTTCCTTTGAGGCAGCTGATTCCAAACCTGGCTGGACATTAGAAGCACTTGAGCGCCTTTTAGTAGTTCCAAATGCCCAAACCTCATCCCAGAACATTTATATCAGTCTCTGGGCATGGAGTCTGTTTTAGAATCTTCCCAGGTGATTCCATTTTTCAGCAAAAATAGAGGACCATTGCTTTAAGCTCTAAAATCTTTTAGCTGAAGACCACTCGCCACCTTCTCCAGGCTCTTTTTTTTTTTTTAAAAGATTTATTTATTTATTTATGCATACAAGCACTGGGGTACAGGCCAGAGGTGTGGGGGGGTGAGAGGATTCACCACAGAGAGCTGGGAGCAGAACAGG